>APFE030163484.1:1945-45241 GCA_000404065.3 Pinus taeda
AAGAGAAAAAGTTTCAAGAAGGAGACTGGGCATTGCTATTTGATTCCAAGTTTAAAGATTTCAAAGGAAAATTTCAGATTCATTGGCTTGCGCCATATGAGATTGACAAAATCTTTAGCAATGGAGCAATAAGAATAAAAAACACTGATAAATTTCAAACTCCTCTTATTGTGAATGGTCACTGATTAAAGATCTATCATAAGCCACTCTCAAAAGAGGAATTTGTCAAAATATTTCAAGATAATTCTGCAATAAGTCTGGTGAAGAAGAATCCTTCTTCTCCACCAACCTAACCTTTATTCTTTTCTATTCTAACAAAAAAAATAAAAAAAATGTTAAGCCTGAAAACCAATCACTAATTGGCAGTCTTATACAGAAAATACAGGTTGAAAATCAAGATCTTCTGACGCCCTATATTTTCCAAAAAAAAATCTCTCTCTCTTTCTCATTTTAATTCCACTCCACTTCATTTTCATTCCACTGCACTTCATTTCATTTCATTATGCCAATAAAAGTTTTTATGACCATTTTCATTCACTCAGTCATCAATCCATCCATCTCCATTTAGTCATATGATTTTTGAGCCAATTTCCGCAGTTGCAAACTGATTCCACAACTAGTTGTGTTTTCGCAGCTAGCACCCTGTCATTCAACATTGACAGTTAGATAATAGGCAAAAATAATAAAAATCAAATGCAAGTATGACCGAGGGTATATTATGAAGACATGGGGCACCTAAAGGCATCAACAAGGAGCAACTGATCGAAGGTTAATGGACAACAAGTGGCAAAAATTCCAAGGTATGAGTAGAAATTTATTTCAAATAGCATTCAAAGCACATTTTTGCATAGTTATGAAATCACAAGCTCCACTATATGCAATGATTGGCATGATAGCCTCCATAACCATTCCACGACCTATGATTCCTCCACAAACCATGCATTTATTTTTCCAACGGCCTCATGATTAACCCTCAGATTTAACTCGTGTTTTGCTACACTTTCACACTCCAACTGTAATCATGGGACGTGGCTGATTTGATTACGGCTCTTCTCCACTGCATAAATTCCACAGCCATTTCATAAACTTGTTTACGTCTACTCTGCAGCCGTCCAATTTAAAAATTCTGCCGGGTTCACTTCACTCCCCTACTATTTTATTGAAGCCACGGTTACATTTCCACCTTTTTCACCTAAGCCTCCGCTCCATTCCGTGAATTTAGTTCCGCTGCCTTTCCTCTGTTTTCCGCTCACAGTCACTGGTTTTCTCCATAAACCCTGTTCTCTCCTGCTAATCCAGCCGTCTCACCTCTACTAAACCCTTCTCACGTAGACGAATTTTAAGAACAGAAGGAAAGAATGGGTCTGTTGTTGAGGGCATAATCGGAAGGGGCCAAGTTTATATAGGGGTACCCCCAAGTGAAAAACATACTGAAGAAAGCACGGTGGCTACGGTTTATTCAAAAATTCAAGGGCTACAATAAGGAGATTACAAAAGCTTTTGCGAGGTATTTTAATGGCCTGGAGGTGGAAATTGGGGACCTCAAGTTTACTGTCACTGAGGCATCCATAGCAGCCGCTAAAGAACTCCTTCAGGAGGGAGAACGTTGGTTCAAGAACAAGAGCTTTGACGAGAAGGCTTGGAGGGTTATCCTACGTAATCCAGGTATGGATGTAACTATATTCAAACGAGGAATTCCTGTCCATGCTTTAGAAGAGAAGTGGGTCAGTTTATTGTTGATTATTCAAAAGTTCATTACGTGTGAAGGTCGTTTTGGATCAATGTATATGTATTATACCCGACTGCTGATGAACTTTTTAGAAAACCAAACCCTCAATCTGCCTTACTTTTTATTACTGAGCTTGAAAAAGATGTGCACAATCGTCCAAAAGAATATAGAGGACATAGAACCCCACCTGTATCATCACGGGCTTGTGAAATTTTTAATTGAAGACCAATTGAAGAAAAAGAAGGATACCTGGGAATGGTTTTTGGTGAGAAACTACTTTCAAGATCCACCTGAAATACCTGAGAGCAGTACAACAAGGAAGAGTAGGAAAAAGGAAACTAATGTGAGAATTCAAGACACTCCTAAAGAAATTAATCAAGAAGATAAGCTGCCTGAAAAAAGGGAGGAAATAACTAAGGATAAAAAACAAAGAAAATTGAAATGGAAAAGAAACATAGAGGATGTCTACAATCACCATAACCTTCCTTAGAAGAGGACCACCAAAAATTGTCTGAAAAGCTAACTCACCTTCAAGGACAATCAGCTGCAGCCAGGAAGAAAGAAAAAGAAAAACAGAGTATGGAGGAAGAGGGCACTAGCCCACAACATTTAAGGAGAAGCACCAGGCTTAGAGGAAAGTGGAGGAAAGCACAAACAAAAGGGCCCCATTTTATTGAATTAGGAGGGGGAACACCGGAACAACCTCCAGCTGGCCGTAGCCCACCTCATTCTCAGCCAAATATTGAAACCAGTCCTCCAAATGTTGACATAAGTCCTTCTCTGCCAGGCTTTGAAATCAGTCCTCCTCAACAAGACTTTGGGGTCAGCCCAAGAAAACTTCACCTGAGATAGACCTGAATCAACAAGAGATGTATGATTATATAGAATCCTTGGAAAAGACAACCACAGGTCCAAGCACTTCATCCATCCAGCCTCATACAACACAGGACACTCAAATCCAATCATTGAAATAGGAAATTTTTGAACTAGAGGTTCTAAATAGACACATTAAACATGAAAATGAAGCATTAAAGGAAAAAAGCAGATTGGATAAGATCATTCATGACAACACCATGCTACATATTGGGCTATGGCAGAAAAAGAACAGGAAATTGAAGAAAAAGTGCAGGAGGATAAGTAGAGCACTGATTAACCTCAAATTCAGATGCTTGATGAGGAAGCCCAGGATGTGAGAAGCACCAAGAAAGAGAAGAAGAGGGCTGGATGTACTGGCAGAATTCTTAGAGCACATGATCTGAAGGGGGGATAGTCAAAATTCTGGTTGCATGGGGACATGCAACACCTTCACAGTGGGGGTATGTTGAGCCCTGAACTTGCATCTTTCCTACACATTTTCCTAGATTCTTTCCATTCACCTGGACCTCCTAAGCTATCAACATCATTGCATATTAGTCATAAAAGAGCATTTAAAGTGGTTTTTTAACTATGTCCTTGTGTTTTCTATTTGAATTAGATTTTTGCTTATAAGCTGCGGAATGCAGCCACTTTCCGCAGCCGTTTTTGTTAAACTATAGGTTGCAGGTGTCACAAGGCAAAGCAAGCCACATGGGCAAGTTGGAAATGACCTAGACATGGATCAGGTCCCATTCGTCCAACTGGATTCATCAAAGAAGGACGTGGTCAAAGGTGGTCAAGTGGTGGTCAAATATAGGAGTCCTACGGCAACAAGACTCCGTTTTCAAACACGTGAAGACTTTCGTGGCCATTCCTAGATCCCTGGGGACATATCGACATCTGTGAACTGCTCCACAAGGCGGATTCACGACAACCATTATGCTAAATCCATGTACACTGTCTTTTACGTGTCTCTGTTCACATAGTTTTTAGGAACACAGTTATGTAATCTTTGATTATAAATAACGCGTTTCTATACGCATAGTAGTTAGTCTTTTTGAATGTAATTTTGATGTTAAGAACTCACTGTGCCGTGACACTAATTTTATTGCTATAACCGTGTTTTGAGATATATAAGAAGACTCTGTTCTACATGCTTGCGTGAACGTAATTTTGGATTGATAGCCTGTTGGCCAAGGTTGTGCAGAGGGCCCCTGCACACTGAGGTTTCATTTCCATTGTTGTTGTATAGTCTTTATGTATCATTTCTTTATTTTCACTGCACATGTTTTATAGCTATTCACTTGTGTATATATTTCTAACATTTCACTTCTGTCCAGGACTTTACAAGCTTTGTATAACGGTGATTAGTGTGTGCATGTTTCAGGATAGAGTAGGCAGCCCGGGCATCAATATATAATTTTCATAATAACTAGTGATATGGAATTGATCCTCTGCTGACTTTGCTTTTCTTAGTTTCTTTTAATTCTAGTTCTGTTTTGTTGATTTCAATTTTGTTCATTTGCTTTGTTAAGTTAGTTAGAAATAAACTTGCTCATTTCATTGACGGTTACCTTCGAAAGCCATAGCTAGACTAACTAGGGAGGGATCGAAATATGAATGTTGTGATTTGATTTTAGTTTACTTTTCTGCAATTAGATATTGGATTGCTCATTTCATTGATAGTTACCTCCGAAAGCCATAGCTAGACTAACTGGCGAGGGATTGAAATATGAATGTTGTGATTTGATTCTAGTTTACTTTTCTGCAATTAGATATTGGATTGCTTATTTCATTGACAGTTACCTCCGAAAGCCATAGCTAGACCAACTGGCGAGGGATCGAAATATGAATGTTGTGATTTGATTTTAGTTTACTTTTCTGCAATTAGATATTGGATTGCTCATGTCATTGTTGATTATCTCCGAAAGCCATAGCTAGACTAACTGGCAAGAAATCAGACTATGAATGATGTAATTTGATTTTAGTTTTACTTTCTTTGCAATCTTTGATCTCCTTGAGTGCATTAGCTTAAATCATTTTTCTGTATTTAGACAACAACAG
This sequence comes from Pinus taeda, assembly GCA_000404065.3. Classification (NCBI taxonomy): domain Eukaryota; kingdom Viridiplantae; phylum Streptophyta; class Pinopsida; order Pinales; family Pinaceae; genus Pinus; species Pinus taeda. The sequence continues at coordinate 6,594 of APFE030163484.1, forward strand.
AGATGATAGTTTCATAATCAATAGTTCATTAATTACTTGTTTTAAATAGCAGCATATTTTGATTCTTGATTCAAGTATTATTTTGCACTAGTATGTTCTAAGACCTTCTGAAGTGTTAAGTTTTGGGAACCCTTATAAAGGACATAATTGCATTAAAACCTATAACCATACTTGCCTTCTAGAAACTTATGAATAGGAATTCCATAACAAAAGTAAGAAATAGGTTATCTTGCACATATAGTGCACCACACTTCGTCAGCTTACGAATATCGGATTGATAATTAATGTAGCAATTTAGGACACACTAAATTGATCAAAAACTTGGCATGCTTACTTGTAGGAACACAGAGGTGCCCTAGGTGGCATAACAATGCACTATGGAGATGAAAATATGGAACTTTCTTTCCCTCCAAGAGCATCTGGTAAGTGTTTTTGAATTTTGGATCGCTCTTGTAAACATGCAACCACCCTGAAGTCTCGTGTCCACAAGAGTCAAGCACAGTGGTCAACGCCATAACTGGTGGTTGGTTGAGATAATTTACAACATTATTGGTGCTTCCATTCTTGTACTTGATGTTCAAATGGAACTGTCATAGATATGTGGACCATTTATGATGGCGATTGTGATGTAACTTCCCTTGTGTCCTTATGAATTACAGGGGTTGGTGGCCTATGTGGATGACTGTTTCCTTTCCCAAAATGTAATGCTTCCATTGTTGACATACCTACACAATAGAATACATCTCTTTATCGTAAGTGGGATACTTTTGGACTGTATCTGAAAGTGTTTCACTGTGATATGCCACTGGATGCCCCTGCTGGGTAAGAACTGTACCAATAGCATAGTTGGAGGCATCTGTCTCAAATTCAAATGCTTTCTCCAGGTCTGATAATGTGAGCACTGGTGTAGAGAAGAGGTGATGCTTCAACTCGACAAACGCCTTCTATTCGGATTCATACCAAAAGAAATTTGTTTTCGCTCCATCTTGGTGACTTGACTCAAAGGCCAAGTGATATGAGAGAATCCCAACATGAACCTACGAAAGAAATTGGCAAGGCCCAAAAAGCTACGGAGCTCTGCTAGAGTGGTTGGGGCTAGCCATTATTGAATAACTTGTGTCTTGGCTGGGTACACATGCACACCCCGCTCATATATGATGTATCACAGATATTGAAACTAGGTCAAACCAAAAGTGCATTTCTCCAAATTAGCACACAATTTTTGTTGTTGCAGGGTTTGAAGGACCTGTCAGATATGCTGTATGTGCTCTGCTAACTCTGGTTGAAGATTAGGATGTTGTCCAGGTACACTACCATGAACGAGTTGGTAAAGGGCCAAAAGATGTCTTCCATTAGCTGCATGAAAGTTGCGGGGGCATTCATCAACCCAAAAGGCATGACCAACAATTTGAAAAGGCCCTCCTTGGATTTGAAGGCAATATTCCACACATCATAGAGTTTAATTGGTACCTGGTGGTAACCAAACTTCAAGTCGATATTGCTCAAATATTTTCCCCCCTTGAGCTGGTCCAGAAGGTCATCAATCTATGGGATTTGATACCTATTCTAGATGATGATCTTATTCAACTCCTGATTTTCAATACAAAGTATCTAGGTGTTGTCTTTCTTTCTATACCAACACGATTGGGCTCCCACAGGGTGATGAACTTGGCTTGATGTTCCCTTCTGCAACAACTCCTAAATCTGCCTCTTAATTTCATTGTTCTTAAGAACAAAGCGACAATAGATCGATTTTCTTGGTAGCGATGCGCTCGGGGTTAGATCGATGGAGAGCTTGACTTGATAGTGTAGGGGTACCCCTATGGGTGAGGTGAATATGTCCTTGTACTCTTCTACAACTTTGTCCATCTGCTGTTGTCATGCGGAGGAGTCCTGTCTAGAAGCTGTGGATGTGGCCAGAGTATTCTTCTTGCCCTGAGGGTGAATCATAAGGAAGACAAATTTCCCGGTCTGGGATCTTACTATATTACTTTGTAGAGATCAAAGAGATGGTGGTAGGAAGTGCTACCTCTAGTATCCTATATAACTTATTTCCCAAAGAAATAATGATAGTGCGAGGCCTAGAGTCATACACAACATGCCACTTCCACAAGTATGGTTGGCCTAATAACACATCATAAACTTCAAGAGTAGCAACATCACGTAGTAAATCATCTATGAAGGGTTTGATGCTATAGGGAAGGTGACACTATTGACTGACACATAGATCCTTCCCTTGATGAAGCCACCCTTTGGTGTACAAATATGGGTGTGTTGTGTTCGATAGGCCCAATTGCTTTATGAACTCTACTAAAATGAGGTTCTTTTGGCTTCTGTTGTCGACAATGAATTACAACAGAGAGCCCTTCACCCACATCTGTGAGTGGAAGAGCCTCTCCCTCTCCTCTAAATCTTCAAGCTCAATCTTCTAGATCTTGGTGGTGGCAATGGTGGCATTGGGCTCTACATCAATAATTTGCTTCCCTTTGTGATTCCTCTTGTCAGTTTCTGACTCAGAGTTAGAACATGCATCTTGTTGTAGCTCTTTTTACTTTTTTTTTTTTTTTTTTTTTTTTTTTTTTGTTCAAAAGAAAATGTATATGTATATTATATATATATATATATATATATATATATATATATATATATATATATATATATTATAATATATAATATATATATATATATATATATATATATATTTATATATAGATAATGAAAAGAAAAAGAAAATCAAAATGCAAAATTTTGATTTAGTTTTGAAGGTGGATTAAGCCACACTAATTAAATCTTATGCAAACTTAAGGTTAAAATCTTATGCAAACTTAAGGTTAAATCCAGGTGGTCCCTTATACACCAAATTTGACAAATGATTAAATGTCGTTCACATTTTCAGGTGCAATGGAAGATACAAGAAGGACCCACCGGATAGAGAAAACCTGACGAAACTACATCCTTGATGGTTAGCTCTTTGAGTGCCTCCATAAAGACTTTTTTCAATCTCGGTTGATCACATATCAATGGCTTGCGATGGTTATGAGGGGATTCCATCGAATTTTCTCCATATAGGAGTTTAAACCCATATTATGTCAAAAAGCAAGTGTGGGCACCATTTAGCCATTTTGCCACTGCTCTATCACCACTTGTCATCATACCCCTCCACCACCTCATAATCCACATCATCCACCATATCATCAACCATCTTGTCACCATGTCATCTTTTAAATTGCCCACATTCACTTTTAATTCTGTTTTTCCCACCCATTGTTCTATTTCCTATATAAAATCCTGTTTCTTTACTCATTTCATTTACCATTGTCCTCTGCTCTTGCTTCCGTGGATCCAATTGTACAAGTTGCAGCTCCAGTTATTATTACTTGCCACTACTTAGGTATTTGCACGAAATCTATGAACATCCAAGATTATCAAAATGTCGAAGGAAGTCATTTTAGCAAGTTATTCTTCCCATAGTCCATTGATGGACACTGAAGTAGATATATTTGACCCAATTTTCTCAATTAATTACATAGAAATTTACCAGCATGTTCTTCTTAACCAAGTTGAGTCTCTTGTATATACTGCTACTATAAGGTTAGGTGTTTTAGCTACCATGATTCCTCAAACCCATGTGTTCATAGAATTCAATATTGGTTGGTCTCTTCAACAACAAATTAGGTGAAAATATTTTTCAAGTGTCTTCCCTTTTGACTCAACAAGAATTATGTTTTCCTTCCTCAAGTATTTACACTCCATTCTTAGAAGAAACTATGTTTTCTACCTTTCAAGACTTATCTGCATGTAATTATGCTCAATTGAATATCTTTTTCATGCCTACTGGGAAGCATTTTCCTATGGATCCTACTCATTTTCCTTTGGATACGTTTGTCAAGGAGGTTAGACCTATTCTTCAAATTCTGGCCAAGATATTAGGAAAGGAGATACAAATATTATTGACAAATCTATCCTAGGGATGTTTAGTCTGATGATGAGCCCTGAAACAATTTTTGACATACCTATTTTCTGGGAGAAGATAGTTAATTCTCAATTGGCAGATCTTTCCCTCAATGGATGTTTTAGATTTCCTTCTCTAATTACTTATCTCTTCTTGTATACTCATGTTGACAGATTCATGCACTTGGGATTGAATATCATGGACCCTCACAAGAACAAACAATCAATGATATTTTGGAATGATGTGGTAAGAAGTACTGCAAATAATGAGGGCTTGATGCACTTTGTTACTTCTTTTTTATCAGTTGCTTATTCAATCAATAGTTCTCCTCCACCTCGCATATTACCAAAGGCTCAATATTTTCTTCAGCTCAACAAAGATGTTAAAGTTGGTGATTGTTTTCTATTTGAAGATTATGCATAAATTATATTATATGGAGCAAAAGTTGCCCCCTACAGGCTGCCTACATTTGTGCCTATGAGATTGTTTTCATTGGAATTCATCAGACAGGGTTTGAATGTGGATCAAGTACATTTTGTTCCAGCAAAGAAGGGGCACCTATTTAAATTACCAAGGACAATGGGACCTTTTGTTGTTAATAACATGCAAGCTATAGGAGAAGTGAAAAAAGTTCTTGAAGGTATGAATTTGCAGCTGGGTGGGAAATGGGCATATGACCCTCACCATATCATTTCAAATAGGAGAGTGGAAAATGCTTATGATCCCTATGTACATGAAGCTCGACTAGATGTCGAGAAGCTAGCAAATGGAGGACAAAACAATTTGTCAAAAGGGGTGGAGATTGAAACTCCTCTTCAAAGTAAGAATAATTGAAAGAGAGACAGTGAAGATGTCATTGACTTGGAGGATGAAACAAACAAAAGTACTAAAATAGTTAAACTATTTGAGGGGGGCAATGCATCATCTGCTTTAGGTTTTCAATTACAGTTAGGAGAAGTTATTTGTACACCATATTCTCCTATTCTAGAAGAGAATTGTCAAAGCTCTGTTTCAATGGTAAAACAATTGTATTCTCAGATTGAATAAAAGAACAAGAAGGTTAAAGAAAGCATGTAGTCCCAGTTGGAGGCTTAGTTTATTTAAGATTACCAGACTAGACTATTTTCTGCTATGGATTTGGAGAGAAATCAGCTCAAACTAGCTTTCTCTCACCCTTCTGCTTTGACTCTGTCTTCTTCATCATGTTTCAAGACTGCCAACTTGATAGTAGATGCTAGAGAGATCCCACTGCATGATAAAACCAACCTACATAGGTTGACTGGTGAATTGATTTATAGTGATTTAAAAAAGACTTCCTTGGCTGCTAGCAGAGATGAAACTTTATTAGAAAAAAGAGGTTAATCAATTAAAATTAGAAAAAACAAATTCAAGAGCTTTAACCACTCAAAATTAAGAGTTAAATAAATTGATTGTTAAAATTGGGGTCAATATAGAGGATAGAAGTGTTGTTCAAAAGTTGGTGCAGGGAGCTGAGACAAAAATCTAGGTGTTGAGGAAGAAATTGAAGATGGCCTCTGTAGAACATCCAATGGCTTCAGAAGTAGCACAGGTGGAAAAAGAAAAAGAAGCATTGATTAATGAATGTGTACAAAGGAATGATGAAATCACCAAACTGAAGGAAATGAATTCTGTTTTGCAACAAAAAATTGATTCTCATGTTTGTACTATTGTAGTACAAGCATACTCTAAAGACCTAGCTGATAAGTTAACTAGAGTCATGACTGAGCTGTAGATTTCTGAGAATGAGATGAAGAAAATTCAAAGGGATTATGGAAGTGCCTTGAATATTATAAAAACCAATGAAAGAGACTTGGAAATGTCCAAGGAGAATGCTGAAAAGTACATAAATTATTTTCAAGTTGCTTCTCAAGAAATTAAAGAGCTAAAGGATAAGGTGAAGGGAAATATGTCCCTTATTCAAGCATGAGAGATTTTACGGAATGATATCATCCATACTATGAGGAACATATGGGAATCATTGTCTATAGTAGAAGAAGAGAAGATCATTATCAGAGACTTGGAAATCTTCATCACTACTAATAAGCAAAAATTACAGCAGCAAGTTCAATCTGCAAAGGAAATGATTGATTTCCTTAATTCAAGATCTTCACAACAGTGAATGGAATTAAGAGTTGAAGACAATAATTAGTATGTTTTAGATATTAATAAAATGATTGTGAAGAACCTGTACAGGGAGACAACAAAGGAAAAATTAATAGAGGTAAAACAAGCTGTAATGAAATTCAATACTGATTTTGATAAAAGAATAAGAGTAGGTTTGCCTTCATGTTGGGACCAATAGGGAAATCTATTGCCCCGGGAGACTTATGAAACTTTGATGGTGGAGGCTAAAAGAAAAATCGGTTCAACTCAAGAAAGAACAATAGTGTTGAAGGGAGCAACAATTGTCAATTACTTGCACAGGGATTTCCAGCTTTTATGGTTTAATGACAACTCTTTTTGTTAACAAACCAACATACCTCAGAATCACCAACTTCAGAATGGCACACACTAGTTTTGTCAAGATTCTCAGTTTAGATAAAACTATCTAGAAAAAATAAAGGGAATGGATGTCATCGACAACAACAAGTGCAAAATTTGGACCTTCATCTGCACGAGAGTTTCAGATTACTAAATGAAGCAGTGCCACCTGGCATGCAAGAATTTTCTTTTTAGATATTTTTGAAATGATGTATTTAGGTTTTCTCTTTTTGAAATGTAATGTTCGAAAGAACTATTAATTCCAAGGTAGTTTAGGAATTTAGAAATTTTGGTAGTTGACAGTTCCTTAGCTGCCCTTCTGAAATTTTGTATAAAATGAATTTAGAAAGAGAAGTGAGGGTTCCAAGTTTTGGACCTGAGAAGCAGAAACTACTTGTATTCTCAATATTCATGTGGATTTGAATAAAAGGTTTAAACTGATTCCAGACACATTTTGAGTTCCTTAATGAAGGTGTTGGCCTTGAATTTAACAGTTTTGCAAAATCAAATTTCTGTGAGTTAAAGTTAAAAGTACCTTAATTATGTGCTCCTCTTTTCTATATGTCATTCCATGCTAATTACATATTTCCTCTAAAGTGGAAAACAAAGATTCCTCTTTTAGCAACCTATTGTTGAAATTTTTTTACTATCCTTTCTCATTACACTTTCATTTAAATCGTATTTAGCATCAGAATTCCACTTTGGATGATTTTTTTTTCCCATCGAAGGTTAAGAGGCATTGTCTTTCTAATTATAGTTTCTGGGGTTTTAAAACAATGGGACAACAAATTTATTTCATCAAAGTTTTAAACAAATGTCTTGTGCATTGACCTATCCTTGGCCAAAGGTTGTCTTCCAAGGTACAACACATCTGATTCAGAAGCCTTCAACTCGGCCACTAGTGAATTCTTGGCTCGACACTCACTTGTGTTGTGAGTGGGGTTCTTATGGAACTCACACCATTTCCCTGTGTTCTTCTTTGTCTTCGTCGTATGAAACTTTGATGGTGGAGGCTAAAAGAAAAATTGGTTCAACTCAAGAAAGAAAAACAGTGTTGAAGGGAGCAACAATTGTTAATTACTTGCACAGGGATTTGCAGCTTTTATGGTTAATGAGAACTCTTTTTGTGGACAAACCAACATACCTTAGAATCACCAACTTCAAAATGACACACACTAGGTTTGTCAAGAGTCTCAATTTAGATAAAACTATCTGGAAAAAAATAAAGGGAATGGATGTCACCGACAGCAGCAATTGCAGAAGTTGGACCTTCATCTGCACGAGAGTCTTAGATTACTAAATGAAGCAGTGCCACCTGTCATGCAACAATTTTATTTTTATATATTTTTGAAATGATGTATTTAGGTTTTCTTGTTTCAAAATGTAATGTTCAAAAGAACTATTAATTCCAAGGTATTTTAGGAATTTAGCAGTTTTGGTGGTTGACAATTCCTTAACTGTCCTTTTTAAATTTTGTATAAAATGAATTCAAAAAGAGAAGTTAGGGTTCCAAGTTTTGGACCTGAGAAGCAGAAACTACTTGTATTCTCAATATTCATGTGGATTTGAATAAAAAGTTCGAACTAATTCCAAACATCTGTTGAGTACCTTAATGAAGGTGTTGGCCTTGAATTTTATAGTTCTGCAACATCAAATTTCTGTGAGTTAAAGCTAAAAGTACCTTAATTATGTGCTCCTCTTTTCTATATGTCATTCCATGCTAATTAAACATTTATGCTAAAGTGGAAAACAAAGATTCGTCATTAAGCAACCTATTGTTGAAAAATTTCCACTATCCTTTCTCATTACACTTTCATTTAAATTGTATTTAGCATCAAAAGGCCACTTTGGATGATTGTTTTTCCCATTGAAGGTCAAGAGGCATTGTCTTTCTAATTATAATTTCTAGGGTTTTAAAACAATGGGACAACAAATTTATTTCATCACAGTTTTAAACAAATGTCTTGTGCATCGACCTCTCCTCAGCCAAAGGTTGTCTTCCAAGGTATAACACATCTGATTCAAAAGCCTTCAGCTCAACCACCAGTGAATTGTTCGCTTGACAATTACTTGTGTTGTGAGTGGGGTTCTGTTGTGACCACCAACAACCCCCCTTTTTATTTAGTGTTGTGACTAATACTAAATAAATGGGGACCCTTAGCTAAAATTAAAAAAATCAATTAGTGATTGTATTTCCTTTTCAATAAAACTTCCCATCGTAAACTTAAGAAAATACCTTTGAAAATATCTAAAAAACTTAAGTTTTGTGATGAGGAAAGACAAAATCACTCCTTAAAGGACATCGCATCGCAGAAAAGATAACAAAGTGCCTACTTACAAGCTAAACTCTAAAATCGCGAGAATGCAATGCGAAATTGCATAAGGATAAACATATATCGCATCGCAGTTCTTAGAATATCACTTATAATAAAAACCGCAGAAAACGCCGACATGCGATAGTGCATATCGCAAAATCACGCCTCGCAAGAAACTGCTTAACACAAAATATTCATATATTATCATTATGCGATGTTGCGACCATGCGATATTGCGACCAAGCTATATTGCGATTATGCAATGTTGCGACCATGCAATACTGCGAAATTCCGATAAGCGTTAATGCAATCTTACGATAGGGTAACATAAAGACTTTGCGATATTGCGATCTTGTGATTATGTGATGCAACGATCTGCGATATTGCAAAGAAAATCGCAAAATCGCTTCATCGCAGATTTTTCAGGCTCAGTATTCAAGGAAAAAGCTTTTTCGATAAGAAAAACTGGTTATGCGCTTTAATGCTCATTAATAAGGTAGTTTCCAGTTGTTAATGAAATATTGTTTCGTGTTTATCAAAGAGCCAATTCATGTAAGATGGTATACTTTTTGCATGTCTTCAGCATTTAAAGCTTTCCCATCACTGTTCTTATCATTACTTTCACCTCACTTGTAAACTGCAGGAACGAAGAATGAATAACTATACAAAGCAGAAAATAGGAAGCTATGGGGAAGAAAGGTAAGGCTCCAATGTCTGAAGATAAAGAAATGGCGCCCTTTTACACAGACACTGCATGCAACAGAGAAGCGACTATTTCCACCTGGGAAGGCATGTATAATCTACTCGAAGAAGAGGATCCTAAGGTAACGAGATTTATGGCTACTGCAGGCTCATCAAGCTCGTTTGAAGCATCAGTTGTAGACTTAGCTTGTTCAGTCCTGCACGGCATAGCAGCAAGACCCAAAATTCTCCCCTACACGGGCATGATTAAGTGGGTACTGGATAGCACCGATATTAAGAACAGACAGTTTAAAACTCAGGGCCAAGGACTTATTGGCTCATTTGCTCAACAAGATTTGAAACTTATGTATCATTTTCCAGAACCTCAGGCAATTTACAACAAACACTTCATGGAGAAGTTTTCCAAAGAAAATGAAGACCTGGCAGAATCCACTAAAGACTGGTCAAGGAGGGATGAACTGCTAAAAAAGGATAAACATGGTATGTATAGTACTGGTTCCCTCACTTCCCCATATTGCTTTGTTGCTGCTATGATCTGTAGGCTTTACGGGAGGCCATATATTAACAAATTTTCATCTGATTGGATACCATTGTTGGATGCTGTCGTTAATTCTATTATTTTGGATTGGTCTAGAATACTGTCAGATAACTTAGCTACTGCCATTGTAAATTACCAATCTAAAAGAACTTCTTCCCAAAGAATTTATCCCCCATTTTATTTATCGGCATATGTGATGGATGCAATTTGCTCTGTTTCAAATTTTCCTGTAATGGGATGGAAATGGACAACTCAAGACCCTCTACCCATTCATGTTTATCATAAAGAGTTGTGGGATTCTAAATTCCCCCCATTTTTCTACAAAATTTTTCATGGAGTCATGTTACCCCTCTACAAGATATTGTACGACAAAGATGCTCCAAGATGCTCTCCAGAAGTAGAAGCAGACATACAAACAGTCACAAAATGGTTGGGAGAGGAATTGTTTACATATGTTAGAGTCTTCGGAAGCACTGCTTCCCCTCACATCTTACCTTTGTATGATCCCGATAAATTCTTGGCAAGATAAATTACTTATCAAACCTGTGGAGAGGGAGGTTTGACTAAGGATTTAAAGGATAAGAAGAAAGCTATATGGCCACAATTTCCTTTAGCTTATGGGGCCTTCTCATTGTTTGATATAGGCCACACTTTCAAAGAAGTGAACAATATAACATGTCTGCAATTATTCAAATTCACAGCAAGACCGTTTGACCCTCACGATGTAGCTAAGAATTTTACTATCGTGGTTAAAATAAAAGTGTTCATCAAAGAAGTGGATCCTTTTGATGATGTGTTTCAACAAAAAAGCACGCTTGAAGAAATTCTAAATACGGCTCAAACACGTTTTTCTCCAACAGAGTTTCAGAGATTCAAGACATACAGGGAAAGAAGACTAGCCAATATCCCTTTAGAAAAGCTAAGCCTAGAACCCGCAAGGGAACCGACTCCAAGCATTAGCCTCAGTGAAATTTCTGATACAGGTAAATCCAAATCCAAATCTAAGAAAGAAATATCGAAACACTCTAAAAAATTCGAAAGTGACCATGGAAAAAGCGAAGGGTCAGTAAGGGATACTGCCCAATCAAAAGAGCCTGAATAACAACAGGTGTTAACTTCTCCACAAGAAGATCCTCTCATTCTTATCAGTCAGCCACCATCAGATAGAATAGAGCTAGACAAAGAATGGCAGAACTTCAATGATATGATCAACCTTGAAGGCCAAAGCGTAAAGACACCTGAAAGTAATGTACAGGCAACAGAAGAAATGGTCACAGAAACAATCAACGATATCTTGGACATGGAACACATCCCTATTACCCCATATTCTGAACTTGTACTCAAGATAGAGGAAATTCCTCCTCTTGATTCCTTTTATATTCCGCAACATAAGGTAGTAGTAAGAAGACAAAGGAAGAAGAGGAAATTGGAAAACGTGATATCTCATGACGCAGAGCAATTGGATGTCCTATGGCGAGATCCTACTACTGATCCAACTGAGAATCTCACCAAATTATCCCAAATTGCAGGAGCTTATGCCTCTACAACTAGTGATAAAGCATTTGAAGTACAACAACTGCTAAAAGGAAAAGAAGACCTAATACAAGTTTTGCAGCAACAACTGCAACAAGCCAATGCTAATAACGAAGCGCAGAGACAGCTTGAAAGACTACAACAGGAATTCCAGCAGATGCAGATAGGCTATCAGAACAGTCTGGTAGAGAAAGACAAGAAATTACAGGATATACAGGAAACACACAAGGATGATCCCAAGATCACAGAATTCATCACCTAATCCATTTCCCTGAATGAGAAATTACTACAACAACAAGAAGCACTAAGCCAAAAATATCGCAATGGAACTCGTATTGCAAAATAAGTGATACAATCACTAATCAAGTCATAGATTTATGACATGATTATGATTTAGCTGATAAACGAGTTACTGAATATTTGCCTTGGCAGGAAATAGAGGAGGGTAAAAGAGCAGGTGCACCAATAAAAAATGACAAACATAAAGAAATGCTCTTCGATAAATGGGATACACAGGTCAGGGAGGCTGAGCAAGCAGTGGAAGAATTAGCCACAGCGGAAAATAGCCTTATCGATTGCATAAATGAGAATTTGCATAGAGAAAATTTAGTCTCCGAAACCACTCCAGGATATCTGCCAAAAATACAACAACTACAATCAGACTGGAGACGGAGGGCTCAAGAAAGGGCAGAATCGATTAGAAGATTAACTAAGTTGAATTGGGAATCTTACTGGGCTTATTTAGTAAAACCCCACAGCCAGTGTATGACTCTCAAAACCATCATCAATTTTGCCGAAAAAATGGCACCAGCTCTAGCAGATTCTGTTTTCATAGGACAATTAAAGGCTGAAGTCGGCCAACCGACTTTGCTCAAACAAATGCTGAATGCTTGCGATAGTAACGAGAAAATACAGAAATAGTTAGTTTTAGATTTAATTTTAGAAATAGTTTTATTTTCTTTTCCCTAGAAAAAGGATGTCATTTAAACTGTATCCTTAATTTTGTAATTAAGTTATTTTTAGACGTAGTTAGTAGTATTTAAACCCTTCTCATCCATTTAGAGAAGGGTCCAGAAATTTATGAAAAACTTGTCCTCAGAACATGCACTTTTGCACCCTCCGAGGAGGTTTTGGTGAATGAATGGAACAAGATTTATTGATTTTTGCATCTGATATCTGCTACTGATGTTTCAATTCTGTACTCTTAGTTGATGTTGGATTGAGAAGAGATAAATCGCTATTGCTTGAAGCTCATGAGTATAGCTAGTTATAAATGGTACTTTTATCTCTTAACTGTTTCTATTTCCTGTGTTAAAGTGATAATTAAATTCAGTTATTTATATGTTAATGCTTGAATGCCTGAGTTATCATTTGGCAATTTTGTACGGTGATAGCTATTTATTTATGCTTGATATATGAGTAGCTTATTATGCGATATGTTTTCGCAACTGTTTCGCCTAATTTTTTATGCGATGTGGTTCATCTATATTGAATTCTTTTCTTATTACAGTTGAATAATCTTTATTACCGATTGTTATCTGAAATAATTTTAGATCGCATAACAGAAGAATCATACCCCTAGTCAGTATAGATTTAGATGTTGTTGCTTTTTTAGAATACAATTACATGTCATTAGATTAGAATTAGAAGTAGATCACCTTAATTAGAATCTTTTAAAGCCAGGACCATCAATTAATCTTACACACACACACACAAACTAGGAAACTAGTCCCATTATCCCCAGTCGGACCCGCCATACGAAACAGAAAAGGAGCTGCCAACCAAGGTCCGGACCGGGCGGGTATCCCCCTTGTTGTTGACCCGATTTTCGGGGCTTCAACATATTTGGTGCTAGAAGGAGGGCCTAGAACAAGTGTCTAATAGAGTCTTTTCAATTTTAACATTTTATATAAATTACGATGGCTCCTCTTAAACTTCCAATTTGGAGTTGTATCCATGTATGTGCATCTTCCAATACTCCACCCGTAGTGGTAAGGCTCTTGTCTCAGAAAAAATTCAATGGTAAGAGAAATTCTTCTGCTTTTAATCATGCCCTTCAATTTATTCAAAATGTTTCAAATTCTAATTTTCAAGGAATTGATGAAGGCATTTTATGCAGAATTTTTACTCTCACATTCGTAGCAGAAGCTAGGAATTGGTGTAGAACCCTTCCGGTCGCCTCAATTCAAAGCTGGGATCAATTTGTCACAATTTTTGTTTGTCAATTTGACCATTATGATTACGATCAGGTATATGATGAGATTGAGTATCTACAAAAAGAAAATGAATCTGTTAGAGATTTTAATATTCGATTTCATTTGAAATGTTTGAAATTTAATGTCGAAAATGAATTCATAAAAGAAGAATCACTAGATTGGTTTGAACATGATTATTTTCCACCTCCTATTGCCGATCCATATGAAATTAGTCTAAGCTTTGTTCAAATCCCTCCCAACACAAATGAGAAATCCAATTTGGATGTGCCAATAAATTGTAACGAAGAGGTTTCACAAAGCTTAGAAAATTTTCCTGATCAAGTACAAAGAGACAATAGCAGCAATTTCGGAGAAAGGATCACCTTGAAGTCCGAAAGCAACTTGGAGGTAAAATCAGAAGACCAGATTGCAAATCAACAAGTACAAGTGACAATCGAGGTAAACAATAGCATGCAAATCACTGTACAAATTTCTGAATCTTTCCATGATGAGCATAACGCACAAGAAATCTCAGACAAAGATATTTTTAAAAGCATTATTTCAGAATCACATTTTTCTCTTTATCCTGATATTTTCAATGATGGTAATTCTTTCCCTCTTGGTATTAATGATATATCAGAAAATACAGAAGCTGATCTAAATCAATCACCATTAAGTTTTGGTCAAGATAGAGAAGCAAAGACTGATTATTCTTTTTCCATTAACGAGCATGAAATTTTTGTCCCTCTTTGTTTTGATACATTAGGTGAGATTGAAGGGAAATCTAGCGAATCTGCTGAAGTCATTTATGATAATTACTTTGAAATTGAAGACGTTGATTTTTCTCGAAGAAATCATCACAAACTTCAAATAACTTTTGAGAATGAAAGATATTTTAATTTAGAAATTATTCCAATCATTCCTCATTCTAAAACAGCGAACTATCCTCAGGATTTCACTATTCAAGAGGATTTTCCAATTTATGATTCATATTATGATCAAACCTTCAAACCTGTTCATAATCATAATCCTATTTCTAATTCACAAGTTGGAATTCGAAATTACTCAAATTCCATAATTCTGGCCAATCCTTGTGAAAGAGAAATTATTTCAAAAAGATCCCTATTGTGCTGTAACAATAATTGTACAGATGGTCATTTTAGCCTATTTTCGCTTCCTTACTTATTTTGTACAAAATCAGATTTATTTTCAGATTTTAATTTTCAGGTTTTTGATACATTATGCTGGCATATTGAGCACCTCATCACCAAACATTCAATTGATGTATTGCCTTGTTGGAAAATTGAAATCTCTCAAAAATATCAAAATCCATTTCAGTGGCAATTTCAATTTCAAGCGATATCAATGCTTTATCAAAAGCTTCTTTCTTCTCTGAGACAATATCAACAAGAAAGTGCATTTGTAGAAATTTTCCAGCAATTCAATTTACTGGCTAACTTTCTGTTTAATTTGAAAGATTTCCATACATTCTTCATTGACTCATTCTCTTCATGGAAAACTACCAATAGCTTAACATTTACACATATCACTAACAATATCATCCAGACCTTCCAATCTAAAAATTCATATCTTCAATATGGCCTGTCATATCTTCGTCTGAACATTTCTCAATCTTTAGCAGAAATGCATCCATATTTCTATGATCCAATTGGTATTCAATTGGAAAGAAAATTTCATAAAAAAGAGATTTTAAAGAAAATTCTAACAATAGTTGTACATTTTGATGTTAGATTTAATGTTCTTTACTCAATAATATTTTTATTCTTATTACTAACATTCGAATTGTATATATATGCAGGAGTAAAAGTGAGAGAATGGTTACACTGGAAATATGACTATACCTAGTCACTTTCATGTATATAGTTAGAATAGGAGTAGAATTAATTTAGTTGGTTTGTTTATGTAGATAATTTGTTTTTAATAGTCCTGTAGATTAAAAATAAAGACAACAATTAGTCCTTTTCATATCATATATATGTGCAAGGAAACATTTACTTCTCATCAGAAAATTCCTAATTCTCCCTTAAATATTTCTTTCATAATAAAACCAGTTGTAAATGGTTACATTAGGGATTTACAAAAAAGATACCAATTCTCTTTCAAATTTTGATCTTTCGCTTGTATAAATAGAAAATATTTTGGAAAATTGATCTTTATTATTGGAAGATACAGTTAAAGACTCTAGCCTAGATATGATACTAGTTTCAACTTCATAAAATTTGATGAAAACAACCTTTAGTGAGAAATTGTTTTATATCAGTGCAATGAAAGGTATCAATAACAGAATAAAAGATTCTCTGTAGAACAGCTCCTTCCAAAAAACTCTACTATTTTCGTCCAGAGCTATCTTAAGGAAACAATGACTTCCTCCCTACCAAGGAAATCGTAACTTTCAGAGGAACAATCCAAGGATACACTTTATCTTAAAGAGTGAGAGGTCTCATCACGAGCTGGCTTATCATAATCACAGAAATTATAACTTGCTAACTTTGCCAATACTGCATACAATAACAGGGCAATGACTCAAGATTGTTACAATCTAGAGGCAAGGGGTCTCATCACGAGCCAGCTTGTTCAACAAAGTTAAAAAATCAAGTGAATGAATGTGTCATAAATTGGCTATCAAACCAAGACATTGTTCTTTAAGAATAAAAGAAAAATCAAAGCAATAAGTGTAGATGTGGATCCTTCTTTGAGAATTGTAGGTTTCTTTAAGTAGGATACAGGATCATTGCTGGGTAATAGGTAACCCTGTTGAGGCTATGAACGCCTGCTGGCAGCAGAGGCTCTACCTACGACAAATGAGCATACTTAAAACTGTTTTACAGAGAAGCCTTTATTTTATCTTTACAAACCAAGTAATGACTGATGTAAATACAAGGACTAGCTTGAGGAAAGAAATAATCAAAGTTGGAAATAGTTGAAACAAAGTATCATTGACAGGTTAAAGCATAATGTACTTTATCTTTCTACAATAAAGTTTAATTTTTCTAGAAAATTTTCTGTTTTGGAAGAATAGAAAATTCAAAAGAACGACAGAGATAACTGGTTCTTCCAAGTGAATTGCCAATTGTTGTGACCACCAACAACCCCCCTTTTTATTTAGTGTTGTGACTAATACTAAATAAATGGGGACCCTTAGCTAAAATTCAAAAAAATCAATTAGTGATTGTATTTCCTTTTCAATAAAACTTCCCATCGTAAACTTAAGAAAATACCTTTGAAAATATCTAAAAACTTAAATTTGTGAGAGGAAAGACAAAATCACTCCTTAAAGGATATCACATCGCAGAAAAGATAACATCATGCCTACTTACAAGCTAAACTTTAAAATCGCGAGAATGGGATGCGAAATTGCATAAGGATAAACATATATCGCATCGCAGTTCTTAGAAGATCACTTATAATAAAAACTGCTGAAAACGCCGATATGCAATAGCGCATATCGTAAAATCGCGCCTCGCAAGAAACTGCTTAACACAAAATATTCATATATTATCATTATGTGATGTTGCGACCATGCGATATTGTGACCATGCTATATTGCGATTATGCGATGTTGCAACCATGCAATACTGCGAAATTGTGATAAGCGCTAATGCAATCTTACGATAGGGTAAAAGAAAGACTTTGCGATATTGCGATCTTGCGATTATGCGATGCAACAATCTGCGATATTGCAAAGCAAATCGCAAAATCGCTTCATCGCAGATTTTTTGGGCTCAGTATTCAAGGAAAAAGCTTTTTCCATAAGACGAACTGGTTATGCGATTTAATGCTCATTAATAAGGTAGTTTCCAGTTGTTAATGAAATATTGTTTCGTGTTTATCGAAGAGCTAGTTCATGTAAGATGGTATACTTTTTGCATGTCTTTAGCATTTAAAGCTTTCTCATCACTGTTCTTATCATTACTTTCACCTCACTTGTAAACTGCAGGAACGAAGAACGAAAAGCTATACAAAGTAGCAAACAAGAAGCTATGAAGAAGAAAGGTAAGGCTCCAACGTCTGAAGATAAAGAAATGGTGCCCTTTTACATAGACACCGTATGCAACAGAGAAGCGGGTATTTCCACCTGGGAAGGCATGTATAATCTAGTCGAAGAAGAGGATCCTAAGGTAACGAGATTTATGGCTACTGCAGGCTCATCAAGCTCGTCTGAAGCATCAGTTGCAGACTTAGCTTGTTCATTCCTGCATCGGATAGCAGCAAGACCCAAAATTCTCCCCTACACGGGCATGATTAAGTGGGTACTGGATAGCACCGATATTAAGAACAGACAGTTTAAAACTCAGGGCCAAGGACTTATCGGCTCATTGGCTCAACAAGATTTGAAACTTATGTATCATTTTCCAGAACCTCAGGCAATTTACAACAAACAGTTCATGGAGAAGTTTGCCAAAGAAAATGAAGACCTGGCAGAATCCACTAAAGACTGGTCAAGGAGGGATGAACTACTAAAAAAGGATAAACATTGTATGTATAGTACTGGTTCCCTCACTTCCCCATATTGCTTTGCTGATGCTATGATTTGTAGGCTTTACGAGAGGCAAAATATTAACAAATTTTCATCTAATTGGATACCATTGTTGGATGCTACTGTTAATTCTATTATTTTGGATTGGTCTAGAATACTGTCAGATAACTTAGCTACTGCCATTGTAAATTACCGATCTAAAAGAACTGCTTCCCAAAGAATTTATCCCCCATTTTATTTATCAGCATATGTGATGGATGCAATTTGCTATGTTTCAAAGTTTCTTGTAATGGTATGGAAATGGACAACTCAAGACCCTCTACTCATTCATGTTTATCATAAAGAGTTGTGGGATTCTAAATTCCCCCCATTTTTCTACAAAATTTGTCATGGAGTCATGTTACCCCTCTACAAGATATTGTACAACAAAGATGCTCCAAGATGCTCTCCAGAAGTAGAAGCAGACATACAGACAGTCGTAAAATGGTTTGGAGAGGAATTATTTACATATGTTAGAGTCTTCGGAAGCACCGCTTCCCCTCACATCTTACCTTTGTATGTTCCCGATAAACTCTTGGCAAGAGAAATTACTTATCAAACCTGCAGAGAGGGAGGTTTGACTAAGGATTTAAAGGATAAGAAGAAAGCTATATGGCCACAATTTCTTGTAGCCTGTGGGGCCTTCTTATTATTTGAAATAGGCCACGCTTTCAAAGAAGTGAACATTATAACCTGTCTACAATTATTCAAATTCATAACAAGACCGTTTGACCCTCACGATGTAGCTAAGAATTTCACTATCACGGTTAAAATAAAAGTGTTCATCAAAGAAGCGGATCCTTTTGATGATGTAATTTATCAAAAAATCACACTTGAAGAAATTCTAAATACGGCTCAAACGCATTTTTCTCCAACAGAGTTTCAGAGATTCAAGACATACAGGGAAAGAAGACTAGCCAATATCCCTTTAGAAAAGTGAAGCCTAGAACCCGCAAGGGAACCGACTCTAAGCATTAGCCTTAGTGAAAGTTCTGATACAGGTAAATCCAAATCCAAATCCGAGAAAGAAATATCGGAATACTCTAAAAAATCTGAAAGTGACCATGGAAAAAACGAAGGGTCAGTAAGGGATACTGCCCAATCAAAAGAGCATGAACAACAACATGTGTTAACTTCTCCACAAGAATATCCTCCCATTCTTATCGGTCAACCACCATCAGATAGAACAAAGCTAGAAAAAGAATGGCAGAACTTCAATGATATGATCAACCTTGAAGGCCAAAGTGTAAAGACACCTGAAAGTAATGTACAAGCAATAGAAGAAATGGTCACAGAAACAATCAACGATATCTCAGACATGGAACACATCCCTATTACCCCATCTTCTGAACTTGTACTCAAGATAGAGGAAATTCCTCCTCTTGATGTCTTTTACAGTCCGCAACATAAGGCAGTAGTAAGAAGACAAAGGAAGAAGATGAAATTGGTAAACGTGATATCTCATGACGCAGAGCAATTGGATGTCCTCTGGCGAGATCCTACTACTGATCCAACTGAGAATCTCACCAAATTATCCCAAATTGCAGGAGCTTATGCCTCTGCAACTATTGATAAGGCATCTGAAGTACAACAACTACTAAAAGAAAAAGAAGACCTAATACAAGTTTTGCAGCAATAGCTGCAACAAGCCAACGCTAATAACGAAGCGCAGAGACAGCTTGAAAGACTATAGTTTGGTAGAGAAAGACAAGAAATTACAGGATATACAGGAAATGCACAAGGATGATCCCAAGATCACAGAATTCATCACAGAATTCATTTCCTTGAATGAGCAATTACTACAGCAACAAGAAGCACTAAGCCAAAAAATATCGCAATGGAACTCGTATTGCAAAATAAGTGATACAATCACTAATCAAGTCGTAGATTTACGACATGATTATGATTTAGTTGATAAACGAGTTACCGAATATTTGGCTTGGCAGGAAACAGAGGAGGGTAAAAGAGCAGGCGCACGAATAATAAATGACAAACATAAAGAAATGCTCGTCGATAAATGGGATACACAGGTCAGGGAGGCTGAGCAAGCAGTGGAAGAAGTAGCCACAATGGAAAATAGCCTTATCGATTGCATAAATGAGAATTTGCATAGAGAAAATTTAGTCTCCGAAACCACTCCAGGATATCTGCCAAAAGTACAACAACTATAATCAGACTGGAGACGGAGGGCTCAAGAAAGGGCAGAATCGATTAGCAGATTAACTAAGTTGAATTGGGAATCTTACTGGGCTTATTTAGTAAAACCTCATAGCCAGTGTATGACTCTCAAAACCATCATCAATTCTGCCGAAAAAATGGCACCAGCTCTAGCAGATTCTATTTTCATAGGAAAATTAAAGGCTGAAGTCGGCCAACCGACTTTGCTCAAACAAATGCTGAATGCTTGCGATAGTAAGGAGAAAATACAGAAATAGTTAGTTTTAGATTTAATTTTAGAAATAGTTTTATTTTCTTTTCCCTAGAAAAAGGACGGTCATTTAAACCGTATCCTTAATTTTGTAATTAAGTTATTTTTAGACGTAGTTAGTAGTATTTAAATCCTTCTCATGCATTTAGAGAAGGGTCTAGAAATTTATCAAAAACGTGTCCTCAGAACATGCACTTTTGCACCCTCCGAGGAGGTTTTGGTGAATGAATGGAACAAGATTTATTGATTTTTGCATCTGATATCTGCTACTGATGTTGCACTCCTGTACTCTTAGTTGATGTTGGATTGGGAAGAGATAAATCTCTATCGCTTGAAGCTCATGAGTAGAACTAGTTATAAAAGGTACTTTTATCTCTTAACTATTTCTATTTCCTGTGTTAAAGTGATATTTAAATTCAGTTATTTATATGTTAATGCTTGAATGCCTAAGTTATCATTTGGCACTTCTGTACGGTGATAGCTATTTATTTATGCTTGATATATGAGTAGCTTATTATGCGATATGTTTTTCGCAACTGTTTCGCCTAATTTTTTATGTGAAGTGGTTCATCTATATTGAATTCTTTTCTTATAACAGTTGAATAACCTTTATTACCGATTGTTATCTGAAATCATTTTAGATCGCATAACATAAGAATCATACCTCGGGTTAGTATAGATTTAGATGTTGCTGCTTTTTTAGAATACAATTACATATCATTAGATTAGAATTAGAAGTAGATCACCTCAATTAGAATCTTTTAAAGCCAGGAACATCAATTAATCTTACACATACACACAAACTGGGAAACTAGTCCCATTATCCCAAGTCGGACCCACTATACGAAACGGAAAAGGAGCTGCCAACCAAGGTTCGGACTTGGCGGGTATCCCCCTTGTTGTTGACCTAATTTTTGGGGCTTCAACAGGTTCTTATGGAACTCACACCATTTCCCTGTGTCCTTCTTTGTCTTCATAGTGTTTTTCTTTGCTTGTGGCTTTGACGAGTTGTCTTGGGTCACCCCGCCTTGGATTTTTCCTTTGTTCTGTGATTTGGGGGTGCCTTTCCCTTGCTTCAAATTCACAGATCCAAAGTCTCGCTCCTTGTGTTTAAATTTTTTCTCGATCTTGAAAGCATATCAATAGGCGGTGCCAAGTGAGGAGATGTCTAGGAACTCCATCGGGGTCCTGGATGTACTTGTGTAGACATCCATGATACTTGAGTACCAAATGTTTCTTAGAATCCTTGATACCCAGCTTCATACGAAGGGTATGAAAAATATTTTTGAAGTCTGACACATCTTGATCCCTTCCCTGCAGTAGCGTGGTCCACTTTATCTATTTATCTTCATAACTCTAGACAGGGTAATATTGTTCCTTGATGGCATCTCAAAAAGAATTCCAAGTGGGTGCGATAAAAATAGTGAGGATTCCCTTTCATCCTTTTGTTCACAGGAGGTTTCCCACCAACCATTTAAATGGGAGTAAGCTTTGAGGAGTGAAAAAATAATATTTTCCCAATTGGAAAAGTCATGAACCGAAAAATATCCTTCCAACATATTTAACCATATATCTATGATGTCTGCATCTATATGGCCATAAAAAATGGGAATGTCAAATTTAACTTGTACCTTAAAATGAGTGGAACCTTTAGAGTGGTTGTTGGATGAAGATGTGTTGCCTATGGGTAGCCATCGAAGGATCTAGGCAAATTTATCCATCATCACGTTCCTCTTTCACTTGAGGGATTCCTTGAGCAATAGTTTGAAAGGATCTCCTGCTCCCTCATCTTTCTTTTCTTTTGGCATGGGAGGCCATCGAGGTTGGTCTTGCAAAGGTTCAACAAGTTCAAGCCCTAACTCATTATACCCCGACCTTGTTGGGGACATGTAAAGAAAAAAAGAGAAAGAGCAGGTTTCTTTGAAACCAATGATCCAGACTTATGTAGGAATGCAACAAAATGCAGATATAAACTTAAACACAAATATGCAACATAAATAAAACTTCATTTCATTTATATCAAAGAACTATAATAGGCTTACATACATAATGGACATAAACTAGCTTAGGCGATGGTAGCTTATATTTGAAAAGAGATGTGCAGGATACATGCCTTTGAACTGTGTTATAATGAGGCTTGATGGCATTTTTATCATTTAGAAACCCTAAACATCCAAAAACCTAACCCTAGGAGACGAAGTGCCAAAAGCTTGTCAACCCCATTGGGATAAGTTGGAATGTCAACTTCCCAGGGTCATAACTTTGGCATATGATCTCCATTTATTAACAAGGTTAATCCTCGCTTCTGATAGAGATGACCCCTCTAGCCTAATGAGTGGGTCTAGAAACTGGAGTGACAATCAACTAGACATCTTCCTAGGTTATAATTGAAAAGATGAATGAAGGAGATGGCCTACCTCGTTCTGATGCTATTCCAATTTCTTTTGTTGAGGGCCTCGAACCACTTGTGTCACAGACTTGTTCTTGCTTCTCTTAGTGTTTATGTACCTGCACAAGTGATCAAGAAACAAAAAATCATGCCAAAACAAATAGAAAATCCAATAACAACTTACTTAACTGATCAAGGAATGTCAAGCTAAACAATACATGAACATATATATTTTGGGAAGATGAACCAACAACTGTATATTATTAGGAAATAAAGGGAATCTTACAACCAAAGCCTTGATGTTGAAAGGCTCTCCTTGATTGGTAATCCAAGTCCAAGCCAAGAACTCTCCAAGCACTTCTTCTCCAAGTCTAATGAATAGCCTCTAGGTACAAGCTTATCATAAGGGTGCAAATAGACATAGCCCAACCATTTGGGAATGGGAGAGGATGAATTTATAGGCTAGGAAAGGGAGTTAGGACTTCTCTAAAGATAGGATTAGGCCCTCATCTCAAGGAGGTAGCTCATAGGTATAAGACAAAGAGGCGAAGTTGGGAGAATTCGACCTCATCTATGTGAAGCAACCTCCAGCTCCCTGCTCTGGAAGCTTCTAGATCATGAAGCTTTTCATCCTCTTTGAGAAAATTACCTTTTTGGGATCATCATGGGTATGAAAGGGAACAGAGCAATGCCATCGTTGGTCAAGTACAATGCAATAGGCGATCATCATTGTTTTAGGCCTTATAAGAGTGATGATCCTCATTTTAGTATTTTAAGAGCTATTTCTTTAGGGAAAGGTCAAGGCATTTTGTAATCAAAGTCTTCGGAGGGATCTGAGCTATATACATGGATGAGTATATGTATAATTTCTCACTGTAGATCACCTAATAATTTAATATACTAAAGCAAAATACTTGATCTACTTCTACAAACAAACTTGCGTAAGCTTAATCGATTTTGAGCAAGATCAAATAGAACACATATAATGAAGAATGAGAAATAAATCACACATGAACACGGAAGAATACTCTGGGGAAAGCCTCAACTAAAAACCATACTATCTGTATTATCATACAAGTGGAAATATCTCCAGATTACACAAATCTTTAGCTCACAAGCTATTTAGCTCTTAGTACAATCCCTCAATGCAGCTCATAGACTGAATAGACACAACATATGCCTTCCCTCAGTCCTCCAAGCCTCCTATTTCCTTGTGCAGTTTCTCCTGTGTCCTCTGGCTACCACCTGTGTGAATTCCCTTCTCACACAACTCACCAAACTCAGAAAATAACTGCACAATCCTCAAGGAATGAATTCCTTCTACATGCAAGAGATATCCTCAATGGAATATTCCTACAATTGATAGTACACTATCCCATCCTCTGATCTCAAACTGGGTCTCTGACTGAACTGACATGGATGAGTTATTTATGAGAGAATATTCAGTTATCTGAAGTACACTAGTTACATGCATGCATGCATTAACTATTTGAACTCACAATCAGTTACACAAACTGTTGGAACTAATCTAACCGAACTCAACTTAGTTAACTGAGCTAACTAATTACAAATCAAAGTACAACTCATCCTGATCTTCTTAATTAAGGGATAACTTCCTCAATCAAAGGAAAAACTATTGCATGTCTTCACATAGACTTCATGTTTGATTTTCTCCAACTAATTAACTCAAGATGAATTAATTAATTATTTTTCAAATAGCTGCTAAGATCAAATTCGAATTTTAATTCTCAATTTTAGTTTAGGGACTAACTAAAATTGGAATGTATCCCCAAATGCTATTTATAGCAATGCCATTTTTAGCACTTCTATATTTAGCATTTCTTGTTGCTATTTCAACACTCCCTCTCAATAAGAAAGGGATTATCTGTCACCCCAATCTTGTCTCTGTGGAACTTGAATTTGCATTTTGACAATGCCTTAGTCAAAATATCTGCATCTTGCTCCTCGGTCGAAACATATAGCAACGACATGATTCTATTCACCACATAGTTTCGAAGATGATGATACCAGATATCAATATGCTTGGACCTGCCATGAAATACTGGATTCTCAGAGAGTTTTATACAACTCTAATTATCGCAATAGATCACAATTGGATCCATCCTCTGACCAAACAATCCAACTAGAATTTTCCACATCCAAATGGCCTCACATGCTGCTTGACTGGTAACAACGTATTCAACCTCTACTGAGCTAAGTGCAACTGAACTCTATTTCCTGTTGTACCAAGAAACTGCAGCTGAACCAAGGTTGAAAATTCCTCCTGAAGTTCTCTTCCGATCTGATAGACTCCTTGCCCAATCTACATCTGTGAAGCCCTGAAGCTTCACTCCCTCTATCTATCTGTACCATATCCATACTGAGATGTGCCCCTGAGGTGTCTTAGCACATGCTTCGCTACCTTCCAAAACAACTTGGTAGGCTGAACCATAGCTTGACTCAGCTGGTTCAATGCAAAGCACAAATCTGGTTGTGTGTTCACTAAATACATCAATTAACCTACAAGCTGCCGATAAATAGTAGCAACTACTACCTCACCTAAAGTAACATCCTCCTTCCTTCAGTTACCTGCTAGAGGAGTCTACATGGGCTTGCACTTCTCCATGTGGAATCTCTTGAGTATCTCATTGGCATACTTGCCTTGAGACACAAATGCTTCCCCATCCTTTTGCCACACTTCCATGCCTAGAAAGTAGTGCATGAGACCCATGTCTTTCATCTCGAACTCTCTTGCAAGGTCCTCCTTGCAAGACTTGATTAGTTGATCATCACCTGTCAATATCAGATCATCAACATAAATAACAATGATCAATGGCTTACCTTCTACCATGATGTGGTAAGGTTCGCATCCGCTTCACTCTTTGTGAAGCCCAACCTGGTGAAATAGCTGTCGATCCTTGTGTACCAAGCATGAGGTGCTTGCTTCAGCTCATACAAAGCTCTCTCGAGTCAGCACACATGCGACTCATGATCAAAGGTCTCAAATCCTTCTGACTGCTCTATGTACACCTCTTCCTCAATCTTACCATTGAGGAACGTAGTCTTCACATCCTTGTGATGGATCTTCCAACCCATCTGTGCTGATAGTGCCAACACCGATCTGATAGACGAATACCTTGCTACAGGAGCAAAAGTCTCATCATAGTCGATCCCCTTGACCTGTGAGAAACCACGGGCAACAAATCTTGCCTTATGTTTCTGCACACTCCCATCAGCTTCTTGCTTTACCTTGTAAATCCATCGGGAACTTACCATTGACTTGTTCTTTGGTCTTGGAAGAACATCCCAAACACTATTCCAAACTATGGAGTCGTACTCTTCCACCATAGCATCAACCCAGACTGGTTGTTGCACTGCTTCCTTGAAGGAAGAAGGTTCGGTCTCTACACACTCCCCAACCAGGGCCATGTAACCAGTGTACCACTCGAGTGACCTCCTCTGTCTGTGCTGAGAAGATGGATGTCCCACATTCTCTCTCACATCTATCATCAATCTGTTAGCTTCCCTTGAGCATTTCCTCCCATCTCTGGAAGATTCTACATGAGTGGATGTATCCACTCCTGGATCCTCTTCATGCATCTACTTCGCATCAGTCTAAGGCTCCTCCTCCTTAGGAACTAAAAGTTTCTCCTCTGTATGCAACTTGATCTCCCTCTCAAGGGATACTCGCATGGCCTTCTGCTCGTTAAACTTTAGATCTCTGCGTACCACTGTCCTTTGACTGGTAGGCAAGAACACCTAATAGTTGTGGGGTGCATTAGTGTACCCCACAAGTATCCCCAACTCAGCTGTTGGCTCTAGCTTCTTCTAGGCATTTTTTGTCACATGGTAGTAAACCGATGACCCGAAGATCCTGAAGTGACTCACATCTGGTCTCTTCCCAGAGAAAGCCTCCTCTGGTCTCTTCACTCCCAATATACGATGCAGGCTTCTATTCTGCAAGTATACTGCTGTATTGCATGCCTTAACCCACAAATGAAGTGGTAGGCCTTGGTCATGTAGCATCACCTGAGCTGCTCCCACAATCATTCTATTATTCCTTTCGACCACACCATTTTTCTGTGGGTTATTGGGTGCCCTCAACTCCCGTTTAATTCCTTCTGTTGCACAGAAGTCCTTAAAATGTTGGGAGACACACTCTCCACCATTGTCACTTCGCAAGGCCCTTATTTTCTTTCCTGATTCTTTCTCAACCAAGGCTTTGAACTCACAAAACCTTGAGAATGTTTGATCCTTCTTTTGCATGTAGTAGATCCAACATCTATGAGAAAAATAATTAATAAAAATAACATAGTACCTTTGTTTAATGGTGGAGGCTATCGAGAATGGTCCACACATGTCTGTATGAACTCACTCCAGGATTGCTCCAGTTCGTCTGTCTCGATCTTGAAAGGAATATTTTGCATACTTACCCAAGGTACAACCTTTGCATGTACCCACTTTCTCCAGTTTACCCTTGGGAAGTCCAGTAGAAATCTGCTGCATGATCTTCAAGGCCCCATGGTGTAAGTGGCCCAACCTTCTATGCCATAGCTCGCCAATATCTTGGCTTTGCACCAACTCTACTTTGGAACTCAATGCAACACAATCATCTACCTCCAACTTGTAGAGATTATTTACTTGAATCCCAATCCTCTTGGTCTGTCCAGTGTCGACGTGCCTCAGGAATGCCTTTCCTTTACTAAAGACTACATCATAGCCTTTGTCTTCCAACATATCGACGAACACCAGGTTCTTCTTCAGTCCAGGCACATACTTTACACCAGTCAGGGTGAGAGGAGCTCGATGCTCCCTCTGAAACACAACCGTGCCTTCACCTAAAACACTGTAGTTTCCATCATCGCCCATCTCTATGCACATCTGGAGGTCCTTCTCCTCCAAGGTACTGAATAGACTCTTGTCACCGGTCATGTGGAATGAAGCTCCACTGTCGAGGTACCAAACACAACCCACCATCGATGAAACCATGCATGCGATGAAGGTGAAATCCAATTCAAACTATGAGGCCAGTGCCTCACCATCTGATCCTTTCAAGGGTCCCTTCTTGTATTCTTCTGTGGACAATTCATAGCATAATGGCCCACCTCATGACAATGAAAGCATCGCACTTTCAATTTCTCGATCTTCTTTCCACCATGGGAAGAACTTGATTTGGAATGGGATGCCTTCCCTTTCCCTTTCCTCGCCTTACTCGCTAAGGCTATATTTTCTTCATCATCATGCTTTGATGAAGATCCATCTCTGGTGCTTCTCCTTATCTCCTCCTGCATCAGATCTGACCATTATCATTCCCAATTTGGCAGTTTCTCTCTTCCATTTACTGAGTCTTGGTAGCTATGCCAGCTCTAAGGAAGATCGAGGAGAGCAAGACTCACCATGTCATCATCGGCTGTCGTGATTCCTACACTTCCAATCTCATCCCTACAGGTGGTGAGCTTGTTCAGGTATGTAGAGATCATGTCTCCCTTTTCATACTTTATTTTCCAAAGCTTGTATTTCAGTGCCAACTTCCTCTGATCGCTGCTGTTCTTATATAGATCCTTCAATGTTTTCCACATTGAAAATGGTGTTTCCTTCCCATGGAGACTTGAGACAATGTGGTCTCGAACTCCCTCTAGAAGAATCCTCCTCACTCTAGCCACACATTTCTTCCATTCCACCAATTATTGGGAATTAGCAGCTGCTTGCTTGGGGACTTCTTGATCAATGAAGTCCTTCAAATTGTTGTCCTCTAATATCGCTTCCATGTGATCCTTCCAGGGTATATAATTCGAGCTGCCATCCAGGGCATGCTCTAGTCTCAAACCATTGAACGCCATTTGTGAAATTTGAGATGTGATAAGAATTTGATTTCTATAATCAGGAACTTCAAACTTTGAACTTCTCCCTTCTTTGTATACTGTTCTCTGCTTTGATCACCTTTTCTTTTATATCATGTAGAATTTCTTACGGTAGATCACCTGATAATGCAATATACTAAAGAAAAATACTTTATCTACTTCTACAAACAAACTTGCGGAAGCTTAATCAATTTTGAGCAAGATCAAATAGAACACATATAACAGAGAATGAGAAATCAATCACACATGAACATAGAAGAATACTCTAGGGAAAGCCTCAGCGAAAAACCCCGCTGTCTGTATTATCATACAAGTGGAAATATCTCCGGATTACACAAAGTTTTAGCTCACAAGCTATCCAACTCTCAGTATAATCCCTTAATGCAGCTGATAGTCTGAATAGACACAACATATGCCTTCCCTCAGTCCTCTAAGCCTCCTATTTCCTTGCGCAGTTTCTCCTGGGTCCTTTGGCTTCCACCTGTTTGAATTCCCTTCTCACACAACTCACCAAACTTAGAAATAACTGTGCAATCCTCAAGGAATGAATTCCTTCTGCATGCAAGAGATATCCTCAATGGAATATTCCTACAACTAATAGTACACTGTCCCATCCTCTGATCTCAACTAGGTCTTTGACTGAACTGACATGCATGAGTTATTTATGAGAGAGTATTCAGTTATCTGAAGTACCCTAGTTACATGTATGCATGCATTACCTAACTGAACTCACAATCAGTTTCACAAACTGTTGGAACTAATCTAACTGGACTTAACTCAGTTAAATGAGCTAACTAATTACAACTCAAAGTACAACTCATCTTGATCTCCTTAATTAAGGGATAACTTCCTCAATCAAAGGAAAAATTGTTTCATGTCTTCACATAGACTTCATGTTTGATTTTCTCCAACTAATTAACTCAAGATGAATTAATTGATTAATTTTCAAATAGCTGATAAGATCAAATTCGAATTTTAATTCTCAATTTTAGTTCAGGGACTAACTAAAATTGGAATGTATCCTCAATGCTATTTATAGAAATGCTATTTTTATCACTTCTATATTTAGCATTTCTTGTTGCTATTTTCAACAATATACTGTATAATGGTCATGTTTCGGGAACTACAAGGTATGTCATAGGGAACTGCAGGAGGCGTGACAAAATACTGTGTAACACCCCGACCTCGTTGGGGACATGTAAAGAAAAAAGAGAAGGAGCACACTTCTCTGAAACCACAGATATAGAATTATGCAAGAACGTAACAAAATGCAAATATAAACTTAAACACAAAGATGTAGCATAAATAAAACTTCATTTAATTTATATCAAAGAACTGGAATATGCTTACATACATAATGGAAATAAACTAGCTCAGGCGATGGTAGCTTATCTCTGAGAAGAGATGTGCAGGATACATGCTTTTTAACTATGTTACAATGAGGCTTGGTGGCCTTTTTATCATTTAGAAACCCTAAACATCCAAAAACCTAACCCTAAGAGATGAAGCACCAAAATCTTGTTGGCCTCATTGGGATAAGTTGGAACATCAACTTCTAGAGGTCATAACTTTGGCATATGATCTCCATTTGGCTATCATAATACCTCGTTATGGTCTCTCCGTTTTCCTTAAAAATGTATTTTAGTCCCTCAAAACGACTCCAAAAGTTTAGGACTCGAAAAAATACAAAAAATAATAAGTTGTACTACAATTAAGGAAACTAAAAAGAAACAACGGTGGCAGTCCAAATGGAATAGGCGAGTGGCCACCATTATCCATATGGATTAGACTAAGAAAGATTGGAAAGGTAATGATAAGAATAAGGGAAAGTGGATTAAGAAGATAGGAAAACCACTTGATACAAATTATGACAAGGAGAATGCAACATTGCACAAGAAGTTCAATGCATCTGACGAAGGACAGGGATTTCAGTTTGAGGAGTAAAACAAGGGTGATGGTAGAAAGCCTTTACATTGTTGGACCTATGGCAAGGATCATCGAAGGAGATATTTTCCATAGAATCAGGGTGGCAGACCACATATTTAAAGTGCTCAAGAGGCATAGAGAGTGGGGGATGTTGGACAGAGTATTCCACTTATTTATGCAACTTTGGATAATAGGTAGGCTGATCGTCCGAAATATATTATTGAGATGGAAATTGGATATAGGTACAAATAAAAGAGTTCATCACTTGGTAAGATATTGTGCATTTGAGTTGAATGGCATGCCTATGTCAGCATATCTAAATATACTTTTGTTGGGATCATACAATATGCTATTGGGTATGGATTGGTTGTATCTTCACAGGACTAAGGTGGAATATTATGATAAGGCTATTGAGTGCTTGTATGACAATGGGGAACGAAGTATATTGCAGGGTAAGAAGAAGGCAACATCAATTAGAATGGTTACAACTATGCAGGCACAATGCAATCACACGAAAGGGCGTGTCTTGTTTATAGTGCATATTTTCAGCGACAAAGGTAAGGATGTTGAGGACGTTGAGGTCTTAAATAGGTACCTCGTTTTGCAGTAGTTTTAGGATGTATCCCAGTAGAGATATTAAAATTATCGCCTCATAGGGAAGTGGACTTTTCTATTGAGTTGATGCGAGGAGCAACACCGACATCGAATATGCCATACATGATGAGCACTCCGGAATTGGTGGAACTGAAGTTGCAGTTGAAGGAAATTCTTGACAACATATACATTAGGCCAATTTTATTGCCTTGGGGTGCACTGGTATTGTTTGTGAAGAAGAATGATGGTACTCTTAGGTTATGCATTGATTACAGGCAGTTGAAAAAGGTGACGATTATGAATAGGTATCCGTTGTCGAGGATTGATGAATTGGTTGACTAGTTGAAGAGAGAAACAATGTTCTCGAATATTGATTTGAGATCAGAATACCATAAGGTATGCATAAAAGAAGAGGAAATTTACAAGAATGTTTTCTGGACTAGGTATGGGCATTATGAGTTTGTTGTAGTTCCTTTTGGTTTAACTAATGCTCCAACTACTTTTATGTGCTTGATGAATAGTGTGTTGTGTCCTTATATGGACAAGTTTTTGATTTTATTCATTGATGATATATTGATATATTCTAAGAATGAGGAAGAACATTCCGAACACTTAGCAACAACATTGAGATTTCTAAGAGAGCATCATCCATATTCCAAGCTTAGTAAATGCAGTTTCTTTCAGACTTAGGTTCATTACTTGGGGCATGTGGTTTCCAAGGAAGGTATAACAGTGGACCCAAAAAAGATACAACTATCATGGAATGGGAAACTCCAGGAAATGTGGACGAGGTTAGATCAATTATGGGGTTAGCAAGTTATTACAGGTAGTTAATCAGAAAATTCTCACAGATTTCCTATCCTATTACATCATTCCAGATAAAAGGAAAGAAATTTGAATGGATAGAGGAATGTGTAGCAAGTTTGGAGCAGTTGAAGCAGTTGTTTATGAACACTTTGATAATGCAACTTATTCTTCATCATTCAAGTTATGTGATTATGCTTTTGAAAATGATATCATGTTGAAACATTTTGATAATTATTACCCCCAAGGCGATATTTTAGCTGAATCCACTAACAAAAACCTAATCCGCATCATCAAGAAAACCTTATTGTCACATAAGAGTAAATGGAATAACGCCTTAACCAATGCACTGTTGGCTAACCATGTTACACCAAAACGATCTCTTGTAACCTCTCCTTACTTCCTGGTATACGGGAAGGAAGCAATCCTACCTCCAAACTTGTACCTTCTCACCCTACAATTATCACAAGAATCCCGAGGTACACCATGTCCCACCATTCAAAATAGTATTAATACCTTAAACTCGAGGAAGAAAGGAAGAAGATTGGGAAAAGTTTTCTCTACACCAAAGATGAATTAAGAGATGGTTTGATAAGAAATCTGCAAGAAGCAAATAATTTAAGATTGGTGACCTTGTCTTGAAATGGGATAAAGCCTATGAGGATAAAGGAAAGCATACCAAATTTCAAGCCCCATGGATTTGACTTTTTTTTTTTTTTTTTTTTTTTTTTTTTTTTTATCAGATTAAAGAGAAACTTGGTCAACATACCTATCGCCTCCAAACTCTAGATAGGGGACTGAACCTCTTCCCATAAATAGCCAAAATATTAAGTTCTATTTCACCCAAGAGCTGCTCACTCACCCATGTACATATATTTCTTCCTATTTTCCTATTTTTAGTTCCTCATCTCGTTTAGCTGCATGCATTTCTTTCATGTTTTCTACTTTTTTCCCCTTGGAAAAAACATAATTTTCATTGATATATAAAAATTACATGCTATAAATGCAAAAGCATATGTTGTTTGAGGCTATGCCTATCAAAAAAAGCCTTTCTTCCACGTAGGGAGGCTGTTCACTTATAATCATTTACTGTTCTTATCAAAAAACAATTGGCC
Source organism: Pinus taeda (assembly GCA_000404065.3). Taxonomy (NCBI): domain Eukaryota; kingdom Viridiplantae; phylum Streptophyta; class Pinopsida; order Pinales; family Pinaceae; genus Pinus; species Pinus taeda. The sequence goes on from APFE030163484.1 coordinate 39,985, forward strand.
TAGAGCCACCAGTTTTGCTGTCAAAAAATAGAGTTCCTGAAGTAGCTTGATAATAAATAGAGACATATGGATATTTCATACGGATGTGTATAAAATAAGCACAAAAAGCAAAAAACTATGCTCCCTGAGAGCTCTCTAGAGTGTCTATGTCCATGAAGGGCCTGTGATAAAACTTGTAGGCATGCCCTTCCTAATGCTCTTGAATCAACCAAGTGCTTGGTGCCCTGTGCACGACTTCTTTGGATAGGCTGTAGCGTCCACATTTCAATCCCTGAAGAAACCGCCTACCCTGCAACCGCTCTTGCCCCGGTGAGGGGAGGGGAAGGAGGCCGAAATGAAGGTCTGCTGCATTCCTTCAGGGGTCCCTACGACTAAGTTTGATCACTTGAAGTCTGATCACTCCGATTCCATTCATCTGTATTACTGTCTGGATTTCCCTGGTTCTGATTGAACTTTGGGGATATTGTCTTTCCAAGTTCCTTGCCGCCCAGATCCCTATTGTTCTTATTGAGCGGGAAATCATTAAAGAGTGCCCCACCTTGTGGCACCTCCGACATCGAAAAGGAACCCCTTCATAGTCCAGGTTTTTCCTTCTTTAGAAGTTTCTCCATTAGATTGTGATGAATTCCTGTAATCCATCGCTGGTGTCAATGTGAACTAGGATCCGAGCATACGCCATCTTCGCAGTCTCAAGATAGGACTTATCATATTCGAGGTAAGTTCCCAGAGAGTTTCTGATGCATCTGAATATGACTTCGGATCAGAACTGCATGGGCAGCCCAGACAATGTAACCCAAAGAGGGCCAACCCCTAGCTGCTCTCTCTCCGGATCAAAAAGAGGAGTCCATCACCGGAGGAGGACCGAGGTTTGTTCTATGTGCCATACCACTGAGAGAACCCAATTGGTGTGCTCTGCCCTAGCAAACTTGAGTGAGAACCATCCTTTCACAAAGGTCTATACCACCGGGGGTTCCGCCAGATGGTTACCCCAGACCTCTGAGAGCCACTACTTTAACCTGTCCGCGTTGTAGCGCTGACCCCGAATTCTTCCCATAAGTACCCTTTTAGCTGTTTCCATGGCCTTGCTCCACTGGAAATCCTCACCCAGTCTTAAGAAAACCTATGAGCTTTTTGGTCTAAGGATCCTCAGCTTTTTAGATTTGCGAGGGTTGTCTTCAGGGGGTGGCTCAATGGGGGATTATTGGTAGGGTTTTGCTTAGGGGCCAGGTCACCCAAAGGGGAAAAAGGGGGGAAAGCCCCAGAAATGGGGGGGACCTCAGTGAAGTTACTGGAAGAGGGCAGCGCTGAATCTAGAGCAAGAGGTCCAGATGCTGGGGTAGCAGAGACGCTTTGAGTATCATAGGGCATGTGAGAACTGACAGAGGAGGGGAGGTCGTCAGATGACAAACCCAGACTTGGATCGAGAGATTGATCCAAAAAACTGAGGGTGGAGGGAGAAAAAGCTTGGTCGGCTAGATCAGGGATGGAAGGAGTAACCTCGGAGAGCATCGTTGTCGAGCATAGGGGCCTTGAGATTGAGGGGAGCATGGCTACTGTATCGGTGAACTCATCACCAAAGTGGTAGCTACTGGTTGGAAAAACCTTCAGGGATGACCAAATGGAGGCACCCTCAAGAGGGTCTTCGAAATAGTCAATGATGTCTTCCATAACCGACACTAAAAAACTACGCCAACTGCTTATAGAAACCCTAAGATGTGCAGATGTAAAAAATAGGAGGGAGATTAAGGGAATCCCGTAGCAGTAAAAGAAGGTAAAAACCCCAGAGGCAGATGGGTCTCAACTCTCAAGCGTAAAAACAAGCCAGCGTACGGGTGACTAGGGTTACCGCAGTAGGGTCAGGTAGATTCAGGGTAGTCACAGACTGTAGGTGGTACCAACAAACCCTAGCTCCATCGCCTTCGTCGCTTCCGGGAGCTCATCATTTTCCCTCTTTCCATGTTGAACATGTTTTCTACTATTTGGTGGCCTCTCGTGTATAAATAAAGTCTTTGCTTCAAAATAGAGAGTTCTAAGACATCATCATAAGTCAAATGTACTCCATAAAATTGTGGTAGTTGTTACACCAGTGATTGAACTTTCCACCTCATGCCTATGTTTGATGTTTAAAATCTATAAGTCAGATTCTTACTAGAACATAAGGACTTGATTATATGGGGAACACTGGTTAACCAAAATTCCCTATACATTTGTAGCAAGATCATTACTTTTGACTTGGCTTCAAGGTTCAAAGTTTTTTCTTAAACCCAGTGACTCGAGAGGGAGAAAGAAAAAACTTTTAATGGGAAACTCTTTTGGGAAGAATAAATAAAGTATGTGAAAACAAGAAACAACCTCTCTTGCATGTAAAATAAATCGGGATCCCTCATCCATCCTGGCAAAATAAATACCTAATAAATGATGCCAATGTGCACATATAGATAATAAAATTGAATAAAATGGTAAAGGATTGAGAAAGGATTCCTACACAGAGAGGTGACATAGACAACTTAGCCGAGATACTAAATAGGCTTGCTGGCAGTGGAGCAATGCTTGTGATTTTTTGAAGTGACTCCACTAAGGTACTAAATAGCCTCGACATTTATTATCCCATGCATTACTATTTGGACCCCGATTGAAGTCATTGGTGTTGTTTTGTTTATTGATGAGGTGTTTCAAAGTAAGCCCAAATCAAAGTAGCGAGGTGATTGCAATCAATAACAAAGGGTGACCGAGTGGCATTAGTGGGACCCACATTCCCAGAACAATACTTCCATAAGGTGAGATTTCATCTTGAATAAAGGTCGAGCATAGACTCTGAGGTTCTACCAGTGTATCGCCCATTGTATTAGTGACTACAACCCAAAAATTTGACCCATTTCAAAATTTTGGAGCTCCCCTTTACTAGACTTCCTTCTAATATTTACTTGAGGTCTCTTAGGGTTTCATGCTCCCTTCACATATTTAGGGTCTCTTCATAACTTAGAAAATTCATACTCTAAAGGTCTAAGCCTGATTTTTCCCTCCTAGTCACTAGTTGTATTGGTTACGTTCAATAAGGGCCTTAAGTTCATGACCTGTGTCCTTATCTTCATTTCTTTATCCTAGTCGCTAAGTCACATCTTGGCCTAGTCGCATTCCCCTTTCAGCTGCTGACATAACTTGTGACCAGTACATTATAGGTCACGCACGACCTCTTATCGCACTAGTTGCATAATCACACCTGAATTTTCCATACCTTATGCGACCCACAGTTTTGGTGTGACCTTACAACCCTTCTGTAATAGGTCACATGCGACCACTATCTTGTGCACCCTTGACTTACGACTCACTTCAAAAGGTTTTGTGTGCCCCTTTTCTTGGCACAACCTATTTTTGTGATCTTTATCAGATGTTGGTCGCACGGAAACCTATCCACACACACCATCCTATTGTGATCCCTCTCCTCACATGTGCACACTCTTTCTCTTTATATAAACTCACTACCCCTACCCTTTGTTCATTCTCACTCTACAACTGGGTGCACGGAGCACTCCATCGACTAACGACCTTGTGACCCCCATAGTTAGGCAATGTTTCCTTTTCTTGTAATCATTTTGTTTTTTGAGTTTTCCATCTTTCGCTGTACTCGACGTCATGCTTCTATAGGTTCCCCAATCCCTTCATGTTATTATCCTCACCCTAAATATAAACCTACCTCAAAACTCTCACTACCTTGGCTCCCCTTTACATAACCCTACATCCTGGAATCCCTCTCCAGACTTGGCCCAAATGGCCTTCTGACCCTCATTCATCCAATCTTCTATCAACTCAGCTTCCCAAAAATATTCATTTTTTATACGACTTACATTCAGGTGAAGCTTCCACAAAATCGCCTCTCCTTCATTTGATTTCATACTCACGACTGATATATGTTTGAACCCATTATCAATTCATATGATGCTCTCCTCCTTGCCTAGTTCACTCTAATCTTGAGGCTCTAGCCAAAACAACCAAGGCATAAACTTACCTTTGTTTCCCCATCTCCCTAGCTCGCCACTTGTACACGGGTCGTAAGTCGCAGCCCTTACCATATCACTAATTCGATAATAGGTATATCTCTCCCTCTCATGACTTGTGATCATGCCTTTAATTACCAATTTGTCACTAGTCACCATTCACGAAGCTAGTAACTATGTGACTTATTCCTCGTTGCGACTATGTGACCTTTCTACCCTTGTGCCTAGTTGCAGGTCACATTATATAGTGCCAGATCCAAATATGATCAACAAGATTATGCAAACTGCTACTTCCTTATATTACAACTCACTTAGACTGTCCCTAGTCGCACCTGCATAAATTTTAGAGTTAGTCCCTTTGCGACCACCTCTCTAACATGACTATGCAACCTACAATGGAATTGCAACTTGTCCTTTTGAGATCTTGTGTGACCTATCTCACAGATTGAGAATTGTGACCTTGTTATCGATCCAAATTGTGACTAGGCGACCCCCTCATTTTGTTCCTGTAATATTCCATGTATGTTTAGTGATTTCTATTCATATTAACCTATGTGTCTTGGGACAACATTTTTGAAATGCCATGTGACGTCTATCTGCACTACATCGACATTTCATCCTTCTCCAAAGAGATGGAACCATAGGTGGTAAAGTACTTGCAGGGGTTTGGGTGGGAGTTCATCCATAGCAGAAAGCAACATAGAAGGAGTTGTAGACAAGAAACCTACTCTGCCAATTTATGGGAACAATAACTGCAATATCAATAAGAAGACAAATCTAATCAAGTAGGAAATTTACTTAGAGTTTGCTAACTAGGACATCCCTTAAGACAAATAAAATTTCAGAGTATATATTAATGTTAAAATATATTGGTTGGACAAGGTAGTTGCACACCCATTGGTCTTACCTTGTGCCAGAACCATTGAGTGGATATTGTAGTGTACAAATGGAAGTCGTTGGATAATCAACAGGTATGATGGAGAGGTTTTGGCATATTTCATTACTACCAATATTGCTAATTATTACAAGTGATCCGAATGGAAAATGGCATCAACCCATGGTACTCATCCACCCATATTATTCATCGACCCATGGAGTTTACCCATGGTAATATAAATGGCATCCGCCCGTGGTATTGTAAAATCCATCCATGGTATTCATTCACCCATGGAATTGACCCGTGGTATTGTAACAGAAAAATACTATAAGTAACAAGTCACATTTTGTAAAAGGACAGATTGTCCACCACAATGTAGCCTTTA
>APFE030163484.1:45967-76946 GCA_000404065.3 Pinus taeda
TACAATACCACGGGTCAATTCCATGGGTGAATGAATACCATGGATGGATTTTACAATACCACGGGCGGATGCCATTTATATTACCATGGGTAAACTCCATGGGTCGATGAATAATATGGGTGGATGAGTACCATGGGTTGATGCCATTTTCCATTCGGATCAACAAGATTCCTGAATGAGAAGAGTCTTTCAACACTAGATGGTTGGCAAATTTTAATGAAATTTCCAAGGATACTAAAGACATATTGAAATCGTGGTGGTAGGAACCCACCAAGTTAGGTTAGAATAAATAATTTTTATAAGACGAAAGGCCTTAGAAATGTATAAAAATTGATGGCAGCTATGATGAACAAATTGTACACAAGAGCATATATAGATAGTTTCCTTGGAGCATGGGTACCTGTGATGCACACAGTTACCATTAAAGGGACTATATTCAATTGGGAAAGTGTCGTGGCACTTGGACTAAAAACAAATATTTAAATGGACAAGAATCTAGAGAAAGGTAAGACATCAGAATTTTACATGGCATCTTATCTTATGGATGCAATTTGCACAAGGTTTCAATTCGAAGGTTGGAGTTTTAAATGGACTCCATAGGTATCGAAGCTAGTACATATTTACTATAAGTGGTTTTGGAACCCAAGTTGCAAGGTCTCATTTGAAACTATTGTATAATCTTTTATTGCTCCACCATATTAGGAACTTTTTGGTCATGACCCACCTTGTATGTCAGAGTGAGATCAAAATACCCTTATCGAGGTGGCATATTGGTTCCGTATTAGGGAAGCAACACATATAAGGGTTTTTGGTGCATACAAGCCTCCTAACTCTCTCCCAATGATAGTGACAGATAAAGTGCTCTTGCAAGAAGTTTGTTATCAATTGACAACTGGTGTTGGTAGGATAAATTTTCCTATTTTTTAACCTCTATCCTACTCTAGACACATGACCTAAACCTTTGTTTTAACCTAAGAACCTATTCATTCCTATACCTTTCTTTGAAATCATGCACATTCCTACACCCTCTTTGTATTTTCATATTTAGAGTCTTGTCATGAACTTAATTACTTATTTATGGATTTCATACCTTTAATTATCCTTGCATCTAATATTTGTCTTTCCTAAAGTATTTGATAAACAAATGTATTAATCATTGTGATAGAATGGTCGAGTGTAGGTAGGATTCCTACACCAGTTGGCGGATCTCTGCACTCCCATGACAACTCACCAACCAACACGTATCTTTAGTAAAGGATCAGTTGATCTCGAGTTGGGCTCAGAGCAGGAGAAAAATCAGCGGATTGAAGATTATGACCTCAACCAGATATCTTAGATTAGTATTTTGTGAACAACTGAAAGACTTAGTTAAGCTATTGTTATGATTTTCTTACAGCAGTAGGCCTGAAAGCCTGTATATAATGTAAAAATCTAATAGGAATTAGTTAGTGATGCTTGATTGTAATTATTTTGGAGTATTGCCTCTCCGGGCTGGATCACAGATCCAAGATGTATTTTTGATTCTGAGACTAACATAAAGGAATGCGCTAGTACACAATTTCATTTTCCATTTGCGTTGTGATGAATCTTTGATCGAATGAGTTTCTTGATTTCGTAACAGGGAAATGAGCTTGTTGGCCAGGGCCCGACCAACCTAGCTCGTTTTCCCTTTCTTTAAAGGTGTGTTAATTTAATTTAAAGTGTAGGCGTGAATTTTTTATTTACTTTGATTTTCCTCACAAGTTATAGATTTGATTTCATTTACAGTTATTGTGTTACAGATCCAAGGTGTGTAGGCTTAGAATTATTTGATTTCAATTTCCATAAGATTTCCTTTGTAATGCTTGATTTCATTTCTGCAAGATTGGTATAGGCACGTTGCCTATACTAGTGCAATTATGGTTTTGCAAGTTTATTTCAGTGGTTCAATTTTGCAAGTCTTTTACTTCTTTCCTTTCGTGAAAGTTCTTTATTCCTTCTCACGAGATTGATGTTTGTTTCTAAACTGAGGGCATTATTGATATCTGAGGTTTCACTTAAGATTTAATTGTGATGTGATGAATATGGAATAAACGCTGTAGTAACTTACAGGTCTGTGCTTTTACTGAACACTTTCGAAGAAAGGATTGAATTTCATGATTAATTATTAAATGAACCTTCTTAGTTAAAGCATTAAAAGGCAGATCTAAATTATATGTACAACTATCTCAGGAAAGCCTGTTTATAAAACCATATAATTTACGTAATTATATAGAAGAATTTTCTATTTTAAAGAAAGATTTAATTTAACTTTTGAAAATCATTTCCTGTCTAGAATATAAGTTTGGTTGAAGCATCTTTTTTCTTGTGAGAATTTACTTTCAAATTATGTTTGCTTTGCACTCTATTTCAATTAACACACTTTTTATTTTTCGAAAGTAATCTAGAAACTAAGTGCAGAAATATTGATTATTTGGTGCAGGAACCTCAGATATGGTACATGATCAAATTGTTCTAGCCCGGAGACTTAGAGTTTCTACACGAAGGTCAAAACTTCAGTACAAGTATAAAACATCCTTTCAGTATCTAAACCTCATTCCAGTGCAGGCACAACGTTTTCGTACAGGAACGTTGTTGTAGTATAGGAATAACAGTTTAGTGCAAGAAATGATATCTTTAAAGAAGATAGATACAATGAATAACATATTTATCACACTGTCACGCTGAAGGTAAATATAAAGGGTCATTTCATTAGTTAAGATTTTTTCACAATCACTTAAGAATCCATTTTAGTTTATGCAAAAGTCCTTTTCATTTATTCCAGCACTAGACTTTCTTTGAGTATCAATTGCTGCTTGATCATCATTTTTCTTTAGATTCTATAAATTTGTGATTTAAGAAGTAGGAATAGAATCAGGAAAAGTTCGTAACATTTCTGGCATTTCTTGTGCATCGCCTCTAAGTTTACGAAACCCCTGGGTTGATAATTAAGTGTTGAAGGAGTCTACTGAATTGTGGTTCCTACATCTAACATTTTGGCGCTGTTGTCGGGGAGGTGATTTGAAATTGGTAAGAATTTTCTATTTTTTTTTCCAGTAATAGGGGTAAGTCTGCTATTATTTTTTTTGCAGCATGCTTCTATTGTTTCAAGGATTTTATGAGTATTTATTTCTTATTTTAATTGTAACATTTTATTGAGTTTTTATTTTGTCATTTTTTGAGATGAATGCATAAAAAGGGTAGGGGTCTGAAGCCCAATAAGGGCCAAGGAAACATTGATAAATCTGAATTTTTTTCTCATATTGGGCCTTCTCTTGCAAGCAAAAAGTCCAAACAAATGCAAACCCACCACGCAAGAACTGTCAACTTGAATTCTAGAAACAATGGTTCAGGTGTGATACAACCAGCTAAGGGGAAGAAGGATACTGTTGGACTTCAAACTGATTTGACCCATAGTCGGCCTTCTCATCTTATTGAGAGTGGTTTATTTGGAGGTACTAAAATGGAAGAACACGAAGATCATACTAAGGGAACTGCCGAAAATCAGGTAAATGAGGAACAATCCACCTTTGGATTTCCAATCGTGGATCTGGATATAGTCATGCAAATGAAGAATATTCCTACATTGGCTCTTCCTCATTTCCATGGTAAGGTTCGTGAGGACACAAATCATTTTCTATTTGAGTTTGATATCTTATGTAGAAGCTATGATTACTCATCAAATGCTCATAAGTTAAAGTTGTTTCCTACAACTCTCAAGGATGTAGCACTACACTGGTTCATGGGATTAGGAGGAAACACTATAGCTTCCTCGGAGCAAATGAAGAGAGTATTTTTGTTAAAATATCAGGAATATTGTAAAACTAGAGAGATGCAGGATAAGATCTTCACCATTGTACAAGGTGATGATGAGATCTTGGAGGACTATTTGGAAACATTTTTGTAGATCCTCCAAAGGTCGAAGCACAAATTTGATCTAAGTACCATTAGAACCTTGTTCTTACATGGGTTTGCTGATGATGATATGAATAATTTAAATTTCTTAGGACAAGGGGATATTGCTAAAAAACCGCTTGATCAAATTTGTGACTTACACAAGAAATTCTCAAGGAACCAATCTAGATCCAACAAAGGAATCCGAAGTAGAAACAACAAACTTGGATCTACTTCTGCTTTGATTATTGGTTTGGAGAATAAAATGGACATTATGAAAATTGAAATAATGAATACTGTTAGCAAATAAATAGAATCTTTGAAATTTCAGCAAAAACTTAAAAAAGAACAAGAGTCATTGCCTATTTTTTTGTCCAAAATGTAGGAAAAATCATTCTTTGAAAGAATGTCTTGATGATATTAAAGGAACTAATAAATGTGTAATTTGTGTTGAGAAGCATGTCACCAAAAAAATGTCGCTCCATACCTGAATTGAGAGTAGGAGTTGAGGGAGGGCACCCTGAACCTAAATCATTGCATGTTATGGGAATACAGAGATATTGGCCTAAGGTAAGTGTAGGTATGGCTCCTGAACTTCTGCCACATTTTTTAGTTATAATGCACATCCATATTCCTATCCTAACAATAATCACTCTCAACATTGATAGCATGGGAACCACTATTAGTATGGACAACCCTCCCAATCTTGGAAACAAGGTTGGAGAGGGCCAAACCATTCACATCATTCCTAGCACCTATGTAATCATATCCTCCTACATATGAACCTTACCCAATGCCACAAGCTAGCCTATGCCACCATTACCTTTACCTCCACCTATTCAACCACCTCAACTGCTTGCTCAACCCATACCAAATCCCAATAAAAACGAGGTAAAAATGATCCATTCCATGAACCCACTTCTTCCATCCAGTTATCAGTCCATGCTGATTGGGGTCAATGACCTCCAACTGAGATCGGGGAAGGTAGTAACATCAGAAAAACAAAAAAAGCCCATGGTGATTATTGAAGAGAAAGGCGAGGAAGAAACTCCTAGCCATTCTGGGAAAACTTTCACCATTCAGCCTATCTCTGTACCTTCTGATCCTTTTCCATCTTCTTCAAACTGACCTCCCTATCCAAAGAGGCTAGTTATGGAGAAGAATAACCCCATTCCCGAGTCTAGTATGACTTCTGAGCTTAGGAATATTTTTGTAAAAGGTTCCTTTGATCCAATCTATCAAAGATATCCCCATTTGTACCAAAATCATTAGGGAACTCTGTCTCAAGAATCTAGGAAGGAAAAGAGCAGAACCCCAAATTATTCAATTTGTTGGAAGAGCAGCAGAGCTGATGACAGGGTGTGTGCAAATGGAAAAATACATTGACCCTGGAAACCTTGTTGTATCTGTTCAGATAGGTGATGTCCTTGTTTCTAATGTGCTTATAGACCTAGGGGCAACCATTATTGTTATGACCAAGAAAAGCATGGATCAACTTGAGTTGGTCCATATTCGTCCTACTCCCACTGTGCTTGAATTAGGAGACATATCTAAGATCAAGCCAGAAGGAGTGTTGCACGATGTGGTTGTTTCGATAGACTCTTGGGAATATCCCACATATTTCATTGTTCTTCAGTTGAAGAATCCTATGGGAGGACATCCCTTGATCTTGGGATGACCATGGCTTGCTACGACCGATGCTTACATTGGATGCCATTTTGGTGACATGTACATTTCACATGGGGACTCTAGGAAGAAAGTCACGTTATCCACCTACTAGATCTATCAAGGAGCTTCAATATACCTTATGGATAGATTATAGTAGTGATGAGGAGACTCAGTCAGTTTCTATGATACATCATCATACTGAGTCAACTCAGGAGAGTGAGCTACGAGACTTCCCGAATAATCTAAACACTATGCCAAATTTTGAATCATTGTGTCAGACCTTTAGTCTGGATTTTTAGGAAAGTTACGATCCCCAACCTTCCTCACCATCATCTCTAGAAGCACCTCTTTTCACTCTCGAACCCGAAACCACTCTTGTTGAAATTAGTCCGGGAAAATCTTTACATATTAGTTCAGACGTGAATTCCTCTCAACAAGAGCAGCTTGTTAGTTTGTTGCGGGACCATCTTGATTCCTTTGCATGGTGATATGAAGACATGAAAGGAATTCCTCCTTAAAAATGTAATCACCACATTTATATTCACGAAGTATCCCGACCTATCCAACAACCCCAAAGGCATATGAACCCAACTCTAAGAGATGTTGTGAAGGAAGAATTACAAAAAATCTTAGATGCTGATTTTATTTATCCTATATTTGATAGCTAGTGGGTCTCTCCATTGGTGTTGGTCTCGAAGAAAGATGGGAGATGATGCATTTTCATTGATTATAGAGAACTGAACAAAGCCACTCTCAAGGATTACTTTCCCCTTCCTTTCATCGATTAGGTGCTTGATACCCTTACTGGTAAAAAGTACTTTTCTTTTTTAGATGGCTTTAGCGATTACAACCAAATACAGATTGCACCTAAGGATCAAGACAAAACCACCTTTACATGCCCATGGGGGACATTTTCTTATCGAGTGCTTCCCTTTGGGCTATGTAATGCCCCAACTACCTTTCAAAGGGTAGTTTTGGTCATTTTTGCTAACTTTGAGTGTGTGGAAATTTATATGAATGAATTTTCTGTGTTTGGTGATTCATTTCAGGAAGCCCTAAAAAATCTAGAAAAAGTACTTTTTCATTGCCAAGAAACTCATCTTGCTTTGAGTGATAAAAAGTGTAGATTAATGTGCAAGGCAGGAGTAGTTCTTGGCCACCTCATTCCCGACAAAGGTATCCAGGTTGACCTAGCTAAGATATAAGTTATTTTGTGTCTTCCCGCACCCAAAACACAAAGGGAAGTGAGAGATTTCCTCGGACATGTAGGCTACTATAGGAGATTAATTGAGAACTTTTCTAGGATAGCTACCCCCCTTTTTCGACTTTTGGCTAAGGATAGTGAGTTTTCTTGGTCCACAACTTGCCAATAGTCTTTTGAGACATTAAAGGAAAAATTAGTACATGCACCAGTTTTGAGAGGACCAAACGGGTCCCTTCCATTTGACATTTCTTCTGATGCCTCAGATATTTCCATTGGCGTAGCTTTAATATAGGAAGAAAACAAACAATCCTATGTTATCTACTTCATCAGTGAAAACTTGTCACCCCCTAAACCAAATTATACATTAACTGAGAAGGAGTTTTTGGCTGTTATTTTTGCTATTAATAAATTAAAACATTACATTACAGGATATGAAGTCTTTGTGCATACTGACCATTTCACAATAAAATATTTAATGAATAAACCATTGACTAGCAGTAGAGTGACTAGGTGGTTACTTTTGTTGCAGGAATTTAATGTTACTATTGTTGATAGACCAGGAAAATCTAACGTTATAGCATATCATCTTTCTAGATTAAATAACCATGGTGAAGTAATTCCCATTGATGATAATTTCCTTGACGAACATCTTTTTGTTGTGTCAACAAAATCCCTATGGTTTGTTGACATGGCCAACTATTTAGTCACTGGAAAAACACCACCTCACTTATCCGCTCATGAAAAGCGGAATATTATATAAAAAAAGTGCTGCATGTTCTTGGGTTCACGGAGACCTTTTTTACACTGGACCATATCTCATTATCCATAGGTGTGTAAGAGAGGAAGAAGTGTTTTAAATCTTGAAATCTGCCCATGATGAAGCTTGCAGAGGCCATTTCACTGATAAGAGGACTACATACAAGATTCTTCGAGTTGACTATTTTTGGCCGTCCTTGTTTAAGGATGCCAAACAATATGTCAATCGATGTGATAGTTGTTAGCGAATGGGTTAGTTGGACAAGCCAATGAGATGCCTTTATGTCCCCAGGTTATGATTAAGCCCTTTGAAAAATGGGTTATTGATGTTGTGGGACCTATAAACCCGACATATTTAAATAAAAAACATATATTGGTTTGTACAGATTTTGTTACAAAGTCCGTGGAAGCTAAAGTTGTTTCTTTTGCTACTAAAAAAGTTGTTGTAGAATTTTTATTTACTGAAAACTTTACTAGATTTGGTTTGCCTAGAGAAATTTTTTCTGACAATGGACCGCAATTTATTTCTAATCTGGTACAGGGTGTGATGGAGTAATACAAAATTTGGCACAAGAAATCTACACTGTACTTCCGGCAAGAAAATGGTCAAGTGGAATCCACAAACAAGGTAATTTAGTCCATCCTCACCAAGACAGTACACATGCATATGCAGGATTGGGCCAATAGATTACTAGAAGCCTTATGGGCATATCAGACCACTTGGAGGAACAACACAGGACATACACCATATGAGTTGGTGTACGAGAAACAAGCCCTTTTACCGATATAATTATAGATCAAAACCTTCAGGACTATAGTTCAATTGGGGATAGATCTCTCAAAGGCACAACATCAATGTCTTCTAGAGTTAAATGAGTTAGATGAGTTTAGACGGGATGTTGTTCAACAGAATGTATTAGTTGAACAACAATGCACAAAGTGGCATGACAAGTCCATCAAGAATAAGAATTTCCAACCTTGTGATTGGGTACTCCTTTACGACTCCAGATTTAAACATTTTAAGGGTAAATTCCACACACGCAGGATGGGACCTTATGAAGTGGTGATTTTTTTTGAAAATGGAGCGGTAGAAATAAAAAATATTGATGGGTGAGATTCAATATTCCTTGTGAACGAGAATAGGCTTACGGTATATTTTCAGCCCCTCAGAAAGGAATATTTTATGTAGTAAGTACAACAACAATCGAAAGTGAAGATGGCAGGTGGCCATGCCAACCTATTACAAATTTGATTCTTTATTTTCCTGAAATTAAAACAAAAAAAAGAGAAAAATGAAAAAAAAAAAATTCCTGTGGTCGTGAAAATCAGTTTACTGATATGATTGCAGAAGGATTAGCCTGAAAACTAGCTTGCTAGCAAGAAGATCAAATTCTAATAAAATGGGAATGTTGCTTGACCTTTAGATGTGTTAACTGTCACCAAGAAGAAGCAGGTTCAAGTGCAGGAACCAAGCCCTTATCCAAGTTTGGAATAGCTGGCACGAATTTTTTTATTCAAACAACACTCAATTCCCGCTACATTTATTTTTCTGTTCAACACTATTCAGACAGATTTCAGGTAATTATATGCCCTTCTTCTATTCCCATTTTTGTAAAATTCCCTCTATTTTTCTTCTTTTTATCCCATAAAGTTTACCACCATTTTTTCACATGGAAACCGTCCCTATCCGACTTTGTTGTTCCCTCTTTTTCCACTAATTTTTTTTTTCCCAGATCCCTTTTTCGATATGTCCCTCTTGGTAGTCTCACTCTTGAATTCCCTGGCATAATTTCCTTCCCATTTTGAAAATTTATCCCCTTTCCCACTTATTTTCTCCCTCATGGATCATATTGCAGAATCTGATTCAAGCTTATGAAGCAGATCAAAAGGCATGTATTGATATAGGAAAACCTGGTGAATAAAACCTCCTTTATGATTCAACAAATCCTTTATAATCCAGCCTATGAATTTTATCATAATTTCTTTTGGCCATAATATCCCTGGTGCAGGTATATGTGTTTAGTATAGGAATGTTCAGTGCAAGAATGTTCAGTGTAGGAATGTTCAGTGCAGGACTGTTCGACTGCAAAAATGTTCAGTGCAGGAATCCGCACTGCTGAGCACTCCAGAGTACAAAACTACATATCCTGGTGCAGGAACAATGGTCTTTAGTGCAAAGATTTGTAATATGGTGTAGGAATACAGGGTGCAAGAATGCACATTTGGAAATTTTATTCTTGTTTCATGAAAATTGTGTGCAGGCAGAATGACTGCACCACTTCCAGATTGATAGCATTCAATATTTTATTATTATTATGATTAAGCTTTGTTTTATCATCTGCTAAAATAGGAAGGAAATCTCTTAAGTACAGGGATAGTTAAGTTATGAAATCTTATTTTTTTTAAAATCACCATGTACACCTTCTGTGAAATAATGAAGTGATTGCGAGATGTGTATGATTTAACCCATCATCCCATACTTACCTTTTTGAAAAAAAGTGTCATTACCTGTTAATGATGACCCAACCTCATACCATACCGCACATGACTGTCATATTAATCTTGGCACCTTAACCACCGCCTTCAGTAATGATTATCTCTACTTATACCACAACCTATCCATATCACATCCGTCCCAAGGTATACATTTAATGATGGAGCGTGATCGTTAGAAGGTGGCCAATATAGTGGCGGTCAGATAGCTCATCTATCACAAGGTTCATTTTAGACAAAGCTCCTAAATCTTGACTGTGTGATCTTTCCAAAAAAATTTAGACAGAGTTCACCGAATTGAGGATGGCGCCTGTGAGAATTGAACCTTGTTCCATGAAAGAGTTAGAGAAAACGACGGAATACCAGAATAGTCTTCCATTGTTGCAGAATTCGAGTTCCTCCCATTTTCGCTGAAATTTAATTGTTTTGACTTGTCCGTGGCGTTAAAGTTTGCTCAGACCTTTGATTGGATCCGAGCCAAGGTAGGATCACTGGAATTTTAAGTAACATAATAGTCTATATCACAAGCCACGATATTACCAATAGAAGGTGAGCAGTGGTTCAAAAAGGAGAAGATCGAGAAGAAAAAGTGGCACTGGTTTGTGGTCGACATAAATCAAAAAGTGGATTGGAAGAAAGGACTGCCACATAGTGCCATGCAAGGAAAATGGAAAGACTTGTTGTACATATTACAGAAGTTCCTCACATGCGAAGGTCACTACTCATTGACCTTCTTGTATCATATTCGACTGTTGCTACATTTTGAGTCGGGTAAGCTTATCAATTTCCTCTATTTTCTACTAAGAAGCTTGGAGAAAATGTCAAAAGGAGTTCAGAGAGGTAAGATGAGCCAAGTCACATGTAATTTGTACCATCATGGGTTGATTGAAATTTTAGTTAAGAAGGAATTGGAGGTCAAAAATATGACTTGGGAAGTATTTTTGAACAAGAGAAAAGAGGTGTAGGGAAATCCTCCACCAAGAAGAGTGCAAGAAAGAAGGGGAAGCCTAAAACCCTAACCCTGTGCCCTACCAAGAGTAAGAACATAGAAGAGTTAGTGTAGGTAGAGGAGTGAAATCTCGTTGTTGAAACCCCATCTACATCAAAAAGGAGGACCCGAAGCTCAGTCAAGAGGACTACCTCTTTGAAGGAAGACCACATTCAATCGACTTCCCCAATCAGTTTGGGCGACTCCTAGCCTCCTTCACAAGCCACAAACAACCTTACGGTGCTTTTTGATGCTGTGGCTCATACAATGATTAGCGAGGGGGATATTGATGAAGAAGACATCACATCCTTATCAATTTTTCTTGGAAAAATGAAGAAAATGAAAATGACACCGACATCTAGTGCAAGTGCAGGTAAAGGCCCAACAAAGGATCCAATGGATGTTGAAGTGCAGGAAACTAAAACCCTTCATGTTATTGAAATGCAGGATGTTAATGACCAGGGTGATATCGACCTCGATGCAGGCACTGGTCCAGAGTCAACTGTCAAGAAGACTCCTACACAAGAAGAATTCGTTAAGGAAGACCCCACTCTCCACTTAAACAATCAGGCAGAAGAGCTTAACCAACGTATCTATGGGATGGAGGTACTGAACCAAACTTTGAAAGAACAAGGGATAGTGCAGAAACAAAAGAACACGGAGCTGGAAGGAGAAGTGACGGAGAAAAAATGAAAAGTGAAGATATAGAAATTCCGAGCATCAAAGTGCTATGATCATCTCAAAAAGGTGACTAAACGAGTCAATAAGGCTCAAGACAAGAAGAGGAAGACAGTGAAAGCAGGAATTAGCATACAAATACAAGACTAAAAGAAGGCTCCCTTGTTTTGGTTTTCTTGCAGCAGGTAAAGGTTGTGTGAGGACACACAACAAAATAGGGATGGGAGGATGTTGGTAGGCTAGATTGTCCTATTTTTTAACCTCTATCCTACTCTAAACACATGAACTAAGTTTAGTTTTTAACCTAAGAACCTATTCATTCCAGTACCTTTCTCTGAAATCATGCACATTCCTGCACCCTCTTTGTATTTTCATATTTAAAGGCTGTCATGGACTTAATTACTTATTTATGGATTTTATACCTTTAATTATCCTTGCAACTAATATTTGTCTTTCCTAAAGTATTTGATAAACAAATGTATTAATCGTTGTGATAGAATGATCGGGTGCAGGTAGGATTCCTGCACCAGTTGGCGAATTCCTACACTCCCGTGACAACTCACCAACCGACATGTATCTTTAGTAAAGGATCAGTTGACCTCGAGTTGTGCTTGGAGCGAGAGAGAAATCAGCAGATTGAAGATCAGGACCTCGACCATATATCTTAGATTAGTATTTTGTAAACAACCGAAAGGCTTATTTAAGCTACTGTGATGATTTCATTACGGCCATAGGCCTGAAGGGCTATATATAACGTAAAACTATGATAGGAATTAGTTAGCGATGCTATGGTAACATTTTTCTAAGAGATTGAAATGATTTTGGAGTATCGCCTCTCTAGGTTGGATCATAGATCCAAGATGTATTTTTGCTTCTGAAACTAATATAAAGGAATGAGCCAGTACGCATTTTCATTTTCCATTTGTGTTGTGACGAATCTTTGATCGACTGCGTCTCTCGATTTCGTAACAGGGAAACGAGCTGGTTGGCTAGGGCTCAGCCAACCCAGCTCGTTCTCCCTTTCTTTGAAGTTGTGTTAATTTAATTTAAAGTGTAGGTGTGAATTTGTTATTTACTTGGATTTTACTCACAAGTTACAAATTTGATTTCATTTACAATTAGTGTGTTACAGATCTGTGGTGTGCAGGCTTAGAAGTATTTGATTTCAATTTCCATAAGCTTTCCTTTTTAATTCTTGATTTCATTTTTGTAAGATCGGTACAAGCACGTTTCCTGTACTAGTGCATTTCTGGTTCTGCAAGTTGATATCATTGGTTTAGTTTCGCAAGTATTTTACTCCTTTCCTTTCGCGAAATTTCTTTATTCCTTCTTGCAAGATTGATGTTTGTTTCTAAACTGAGGGCATTGTTAATATCCGAGGTTTCGCTTAAGATTTAATTGTGTTGTGATGAATATGGAATAAATGATGTAGTAACTTACAGGTCTGTGCTTTCACTGAACACTTTCGAAGAAAGGATTGAATTTCATGATTAATTATTAGATGAACCTTCTGAGTTAAAAAATTAAAAGGCAAATCTAAATTATATGCACCACTGTCTCAGAAAAAGCTTGTTTACACAACCAAATAATTTTCGTAATTATATAGAAGAGTTTTCTGTTTTAAAGAAAGATTTACTTTAGCTTTTGAAAATCATTTCCTGTCTAGAATATAAGTTTGGTTGAAGCATCTTTCTACTTGTGAGAATTTACTTTTAAATTCTGTTTGCTTTGTACTCTATTTCACTTAACACGCTTTTTATTTTTCGAATGTAATCTAGAAACCAAGTGCAGAAATACATATTATCTCGTGCACGAACCTCAGATCCAGTATAGGATTAGAGTGTTCTAGCCTAGAGACTTAGAGTTCGCGCATGAAGGTCAGAACTTCAGTACAAGTACAAAACATCCTTTCAGTTTCTAAACCTCATTCTGGTGTAGGCACAACGTTCTGGTACAGGAACGTTGTTGTAGTATAGGAATAACAATTTAGTGTAGGAAATAATATCTTTAAAGAAGACAGATACATAGAATAACTTATTTATCGCACTGTCTCACTAAAGGTAAATAAAGGGTAATTTCATTAGTTAAGATTGTTCACAATGAGGTAAAGATCCATTTTAGTTTCTACAAAATTAGTTTTCATTTATTCCAGCACCAGACTTTCTTTGAGTATCAATTGCTGCTTGATCATCATTTTTCTTTCAATTATGTAAATTTGTTATTTAAGAAGTAGGAATAGAATCAAGAAAAGTTCATATCATTTCTGGAATTTCTTGTGCTTCACCTCTAAGTTTACGAAACCTTCGGGTTAACAATTAAGTGTTGAAGGAGTCTGCTGAATTGTGATTCCTACACCCAACAACTGGATTATTCAAAACATTGGTAAAGGGTAAAAATGAATCGTTTCCTTCATTCCCTTTAACAATTGGAGCATACTCTCTAGAGAATTTAAAATAAGTTGAAGGAGAAGCTAAGGAAATAATAGGTTTCTATTTTGTTAGTTTAAGTCTCTGAAAGTGTGATCAAAAAGGTATTGCAACATCACATTGTAAAGCAGTTGGTTTTGGGTGGTATTATAGAAATTCTAAAGGAGACGACAAAGATAAGGTCAAAAAATTCTATAATGATTCCAGGGGATTGCGTTTGAATGTGCAGAAATCAGAAGAAGAAGAGCAATCATATGATGAGGATAGAGAAGGCATGAGTCTCGAGGACCAATGAACTTTTCTTAAAAGGAAGAAAGAGAAACAAGAAAAGAACGAGAAACAAAAGAAGCAAAAGAGTGACCAACAAGGAGAAACTGATCCAGAACAAGACAAAAACGTAAATGATGAACAAGAATAAAGTGATGAAGAAGGAAACCTAGAAAAAATGAATGCAACAATAGCTCGAAGAAAGAAAGAAATGAAGAGAAAGAGAGAGGAGGAGCAGAGAAAACAAGGAGATGAAGAGGAAGAACAACTTAAGAAAAGAGAGGAAGAGCAAAGAGCACAGTAAGCAGAACAAAACAAGAAACAAGAAGAGGAAGAAATGAGAAAGAGGCAAGAATAAGAGGAAATAAAAAGAAAAGTTGAAGAAGAAACAAGAAGAGAAAGAAATGAGAAAGAGGCAAGAACAAAAGGAATTAAAAATAAAAGTTGAAGAATAAAAAAGAAGGAAAGCCGAAGTAGACAGGAAAATGCATGAATTAGGGGAAGCCAAAAGACAACAGGAGGCTCTTGCTAAAAAAATTAAACAAAATATACTGAAAGAGAAACAAAGAAAAACAATAGATGATCAACAATCACAAGGATCTGAGATGCAACAAGATGTCCCTCCTTTGGAATCCCACCTTCTACTCCAACTATTGGTGGACATCTACCTCTACAAGAATAGAGTTTCCCACATGAAGAGGAAGAAGAGGTGCTAGATATCATGAGGCTTACTTTGAATCAAATTCAATACAAGATAATGCATGAAAGGCACAGGCGTTAGGAAAATAATCCAAATAAGCCAATATTTGTGGTCACAGAGAAAGAGATTGTCATGAACACCACCATGAATCTAGAAATGATTGCATTAGCTAAAACTGCATTTTCCATTGCCACAAAATTGAATATTAGTAGATTGAACAAACATGTTGTTGATGTGCAAGCCAAGCTTGCTACCTCTAAACAAAGAGCCACATAATTGTAAAATGAAAACCAAGATTTACTTATGACTCATTCAATCATCAAAGAGTTATGAGGATCTATTGAGGGAGAGTTGACAATATTAGAATATGCCATGAACCTAATTTACCCAGAAATGATGAAGCTACATCAGGTCGTATCAACTTTCCCAACTATACAGGTAGAATCAAAAGAAATAGGAGCAATTCTTAAACTAGCCACAACAACCACTGAAATCCTACATGAATGGACCACTCAATATCTAGTTGCACTAGAAACACTCCCAAGAAAGGATTGGATAACTATAGAATATGGTAAAGTTTTAGTTCATATCAAGGTACATTCACACGATAAGTTGAAAAAGAATTTGGAAAGGGTGTTAGCTTTGTATAAACATTTGTTGAGTGGGCTAGAATCTTTGATTCAGGTGCATAATGTTCCTTCCATTGGTACAGTGGTTGAGGTAAGGTCATAGGAAGAAATCCAAGAATAAATCTAAGAATTTATGAGTCCTTTTAAGCAAGTTGTTACTATGGAGGACTTACATGTTACAAAGGAAGCAACTGTGCAATATGTAGTAGAGCCTGTAAGGATGTACACTAAGCTCGTAACCTTATCAATTCAAATAAATACGAAGAAATCCACTCTACTTCTAGATGCCCTTGAATTCTGTCACAAACATGGAGATGAGCAACAACAAAAGGTAATTAGTATTGCAAAGGAGTACAAGCTTTGGCACACGTACCTAACACAATAATTGCATTTGGATGTCCCAAAACTTTGAATTACTAGATTAGCAGAATAGAAACATTTATTTTCTTCATGTAATTTGTTTGTAGTAGAATAAAGGCTATGATACAATAGATAGGTACATGAGGATGTGAAATGTCATGGGGTATCTCAAGAGTCACAGGGGTAGATGAAAGGTCACCCCATTTTCTATAAATATTTCCTCATGGCTCATTGTAAAGGTTTTTCTAGTTTTGGACTCATTTGTGCATATTATTTGAGAACTAATAGATCTTTTGTTGAATGCAATACGTGATTCTATATTTCCACTCATGGATTTGATGGACTTCTCATGTGATGGCGCTATGGATATTTCAACTTAATGTTTTAAGCTTTATGAGCCTTAATGTTCAATTATTCATGTGTTATCAAGCATTGTGGGATTTACCTTGTGGTGAATGGATGGTATATGATTTGTTTACTTTGTGTTTATGTCAAAAAAATGTTTTATTGGTTTGAGCATTATATTGGTGGAGGATTGTGCACTTACTTATGATTTCATGGTGTTATTGATCATGAAATTATTCATTGTTGATAAAATTATCTTTGTAACATGCATGGGTTTGATTTGAAGCTTTGCTAAGACTATTTCTCTTGAGATTCATGCTTTAATATTACATTGTTGCTATTCATAGAGTCTCATGTGTTGATTTCTTAATACTTGCATTTGTTAAATAAAATTTTGTTCTCTAACTTTAACGTCTCCTTTGTCCAAAGAAAATCCAACGCGATAGCAATTGGGCCTACATACCAGATGGGATCTCTAAACTAAATGATGTAGAGTCTAATTGAGATTTTTCCCCAAGGAGATCCCCTAGTTTTTGGCAAAACATTACAACCCATTAGCAAGATCTAATTAAAAGAGGATAGAAGAATTGGGGATGTGATGTCCAATCAACAAAAGAAAAGGAGGGTTGAGTTGAAGGGCTTAAAGCTGAAGTTATCACATTGAGAAAGAAATTGGAAGAGTAGAATAATAAGCTCAAGTAAGTGAAGAGAAAAAAAGCTTTGGATAACTTGCTTGGAATTTGGATATATTCCATGAACATATCAAGTCATGGATTTCACAAGGGAGAGTCTAGCTCACATGCAAGAAATAACTACAATGCTAAATCTAAGAAGCATGTAGTAGGAAGTAGCAACAACAAGAGCAAAAATTGAGGAAGAAATCAACATTAGATCCGACAATAAAAAGAATACCTCAAGGAGCACCTACATCTAGAAGAAAACTCACTCCTATAGTTGATGTTAGCAACTTTCAGAGAAGGATTCAAAAATCCTTTGCTACATTGATGGACGAGATTGACTGCTACAATTGTCACAATTTTAGAGACGTTGAAGCCAACTATAGGAGCAGAGTGTATAGATTCAACTAGAAAAATGTGCAGTATTTTGGGAAGTAGATGAGAATATCTTCCAGTAGATATATAATTTCATTTAATGTTGTTTGTTTTGATTGTAACTTGTTTGGCGTCAAGGAAATTGATTGCAAATCTAGTGAGGTGCATTTATGCAGGGGATATATCTAGCCTAAGTAGCAGAAGGTTTGACCCTCTAGCCACATATCTCAGTCACGTGAGATGATATGCATGTCAAAACTTTAGTCACATGGCTAGATATTGCATGTTGTTCAATTTATTGAGGAAGAAGCAAATGAAACAACAAAACCAAAATAGGCCTAACATAAAGCAAGAGGAGACTGTGTCTACAAAGAAGAAATCTAATATAATGTGAAGGAATAAGGAGGAGAATCAAGGAAAGTGTGGCATTTCCTTATTTACATTTGATCGTGATGATTGATGGTATATAAATACTAGTTTTTCCCATCAAATGTCATGGGATAAGAGTAGTTTCCTCTCCTCGAGGAAGACTAAAGATGGCCATGTCATTGTTGGAAGCAATACACCTGCTAAGGTGTTGGGAAAAGCGATGAGAGGAAAAATACAGTTGATGTATTCCTGGTATAAGGCTTGAAGCCTAACATCCTCTATGTGAGTCAAGTGGTTAATGGATGCAAGGAAGTAATATTCAACACCAAGGGTTGTTGCATCAGGAAAGAGATGTCAAAGAGAGTGCTTTCCAAAGGAATCAAGACCCTTGACAATGTGTATGTGTTGAAGGGAAGAAGAGATTAAGGACATATTCTTCCTCTTTAGATTCTAAGTAGGTGGAGCTAGCCCCGCACTGAAATCCATTTCTACTTGAAAAATTTATTCATGAAAGATTGCAAAAGTATGAGAGGATAAGGGGGAGTGGATGACATCATGGTATGTGTACGAGTTGTAGCAATAGCAACATGGTGCGTATAAGAGTTTTACATGCATAATCAGATCCACAGGATCAAATGATTTATTGGAGGTATAATCAATTCAGGGATATCCATGCTTGCATCTAGGGTTTCAAGGGTTATTTGTCTTTTTCATTACGCTTTCACCCTCTTGTGTTTGTAGCAGCCCTATGTACTATATTCATGAGTGATAAGGCATATGGACAACTTTGTTTCACTTTTCATGATTACGATTAGTCAGTAACCTTAATATGGTTCATGTGATAACAAGATTAATTTGTCATGCATATTAGTGGAAATTTATTTATGTCATGTAAAAGCACTCTTGTGTGTATTTGATCAAATCTGTATCATTGTTGTTTCATCATTTAGTGAATTCATTGGGTGATCCATGTTATGGAGGGAGACATTGTGTCAAGCATGCATTGTAGAGTTGTGGCAAGTTCAACTATGTATGGGCTATTGGGTGTCAAAGTCTAGTCTTGCATATCATTGACATAACCATGTACCATTGTTGCATTGGGTCACTTGGTTGAGTGATGTGATGTGGGTTTATATAGTCACGAGAATCATTGGTTTTGGCATGTATAGAAAAGAGTCACGAGTCATTGATATTCATTAGTTTGTGATATGCATGCTTATAGAAAGGTCATATATTAGCCATATGTGCTTATTGCAGCCATGAATTCATTTCTTCAGCCATGTGTGGGCTTGGATATCATTAACATAGCCTTGTAATAATATATGAATCCCTATACTCATTTTATGTCTTTTGGCCCATGAGGAGTGACATATTACATATGGCAAGGAGGCAATGTCAATATCAGAATGTTTGTACAACAACATGGACAAGTTGGTTGCATCCCCATTACATCATTAGGAGAAGTATATTCAGTGAAAGAAGAGCATGATTTTGGTAGAAAGTTTGTTGGTGGCATGTGGAAGCATTTTACCTTGGTTCCTAATGCTTATCTTGCAGGAGAATGTTGGTAGTTGATCTAATTTCATCAATAATTATTTTGTATCAACCTTGTCTATTAATATTAACGTGGTGTATTCAGTATGTAAGAATGATGCTTTGGTGTGAATTGGGCCACCCTTTATCATTGATGTCAAAGGAGGAGAGCGACACAACCACTAGCATAGATTGAAGATCATTCAACTTGCAGAGAAGCAGGTCAATTTGTTGTTTGTGGTTGACATCAACATCAAAGGGCGAGAATATTGGCATTAATGTTAACCCTGGGAGAAATTCAATTAGTTAGATAATTGTGTTGGAATTGTTGGCATTGATGTCAACAAATTGATGAGCTTTCATGGTGTTTTGATCAAGTGCAGATGTGTTATGGAGGTCTACTGATGATTAACAAGATTGTTGTAGATGGCCTGAAGCAATAGTGGCAGATTTGGATTAAAGAAACTTGAGTTTTCCCCAAATTAGGGGATGAACTCATATTAGCTATCGACAACCCACGTCCTTAGGGGAAATAATCATATTTTACACTAAAAACCGATGTTCATAACCCATATTTCTAGTGGAGAACTGACGTCCATAGTCCTATAGGTGTAAATTTGTGTCCACAAACCTATGCGTGCAAAATAAAAAATCCACAGTCTATACCATGGGTTTTTCACATGGTATTGGTAGTGACCAAGTAATTTTAATGTGGTTACAATTGAATAATGATTGATTTGGTCAGCAATAAAGTGGATCATTGGAATTGCTCCAAAAGTAGTACGAAGACATTTAATTAATCAAGTGCTTATTAACAAATTCATCTAGTCATGGTGATAGTGCTAACATACTTAGAACACATTGATTAAAGTTTTTGTGGAGATAGTGGCATTGGTTTGGTCATGAAGTGGTTGATTGAGTCTCCAAATAGAATGTGTGAATCATTGATCGTTTAGTATGGCATAGATCTAGTCGTAGATATATTTTGAATGGGTCGATTGCTTATGGAGCTCAACAACACACTTAAATACATTTGAGTTGCATTGTTTGGGGGTTTGAATGGGTGAGATTTGGAGCCCATGTGCATGGAATGTGTGTATAAAGTGGTAGAAACCTATGCACTCTAATGTATGGGAAAAATATGTATTTTAGAAATATTGTATGATCACAAAGACCCTTGAATCATAACCAATGCACACAAGGAATGTCATAAGAACAAATTATGGACATATCATTGAGTAGAGGAGTGCATGGCATGTTAAATAGTTGATACAAAGATCATAATTGGAACCAATACACATGGTTGAGAGACATTTGGTAGTATGGATCATTGCACTGAGAATAGAGTAGAGGAATGCATTAGGAAACTGAGGAACAAATTTTCTGTGATATAGCATGGGCATAATTTAAGAGGTTGTGGAAAAGTATTTGTTGTGTTTAGTGTGCTGACATATTTGTGATTTTAGGGGTCCTTAGCTGAGCATATTTTGTTGTGGCACAAATATTATATGGGTGTAGCATTGCATATATGTTTTCTATGGTTGAGTCTAGGTTGTTGAAATTTATTGATGCCATGTGTATGAACTTGTATGTTGTCCTTAGATGTGTAAATGAATCTTGATGTAATGCTGCTAGAGTACTTGGGTCTAGTATATGGGAAGCTTAGTTGTATGTAACAAAGAGCCATGTATTTTTATACCTTTATGTATGTATGTTTTCTTGATAATATGTTGTTGAGTTAAGAGGGTTTGAGTTAGAGTTTGTATGATCAACGTTGATATTGGTTGTGTGTTGCAGAGAGAGATTTTATTAGAGTATTTGAGGGCTTGATTGAGTTTTTTTTGATGAAACATGGCCCATGGATATTTTTATTGTGAGGGTGGATCTAGTGTGAAAATTGTGAAACGAGGTCCACTAGAAGAGCTTGAAGATTGGGGCCTTCAGTGAGGCAAAGTGTGGCTTATAGATTTAGAGTGTAGCAACATCCTTCAAGTAGTGGCACGAGAACTTGGGACTAAAGGCTTCCTTCTAGTGGTGGAAGGAAAAGACTATTTGGTGTTAGGGCATCTAGTAGGCGGTGCCCTACAAAATCATGGGAGTAGCGGCTTCCAAGATATGGTGGTTTGCAGAGTTTAGCAACTGGTAGGTTCCAATAGGTAGTGGCATCAAGTGAGTGTTGCTCGCATGATTGGAAAGTTGGGCTTGCACATTGATGGTGGCCAGTGATTATGTGATTAGAATATTTTGATTAATAAGAAGAAGAGAAAAGCAGATGGTGGTTTTCTCTCTTTGGGTTTCCAAATTATATCCCGTGTCTCATGTGCTTATTAATGTGTTGTTTCTTATTGTTGCTCTTATGCATTGATCATTTTATTATTTTTATTTACTGTTTATATGATGTGCTACTTATGATTATATTGGCAATTCAATTAATTGGTAAAGAAGGGAAAACTTTGGTATAATTTGATCATAATGCACAATATTAATGCACCCCCCTCTCTCAATATTGTCAAGGTTCCAACACCTTAGCTAGTTTTCATTGATTTGAAAAAGAGGGTTTACTCTTCATTTATTTTTCATTTTGGATTGGTATTGAGTCTCTTTACACACCATCTCAAATGCACTCCATACCCCTAAGTGATCAATAACCTCAAAATAAAGTGTTATAAAATCAATTGCATGTTTTTGGTTATAACACACCAACGCTAAGCTAGGTTTATAGAGCCTTGAAGTAGGATTAGAGAGGACACTCTTCATGTTTCACATTAGAATCTTGTCAGAAATCTCCTCTCACATAAGAGTTGAGCACATAGTCACATCGTGAACCTGTGGAGTGACATCCCCAATCTCTAGCTACCGGTGTTAATTGGATTGTGCGCATGTTATCATTGCAACAACGACCCTCCAATTTTTTTGCCTAAGTCAATTTTGGAGCCTACATCAATTTTCGTTTCAAGCCCACTTGTATCTTCATGTTGTTTGATTTTCCATTTGTGTGTTTTCTCCTAGTGTCACATCCTCCTAAGTCAATTTTTCCTAAGTGTCGTCACTTAACCATTAGAAGTGCCTTAGTTACTTAGTCCATGATTGGGTGAAATCATCACTCATCTTGACTTAGAAACTTTCCTCCTCACCATGCACACACTCAAAAAGCACTCAAAAGCATAGAAAAAACAAACAAAAGAAGGAAAATCACTCACAAAGGAAAAATCACACTCCATGTTGATGAAGGCATGCGCTTGACTTGAGCACACTCCTTCATGTTGAGCAAGTGCTCCGGCCTTGAGCACACTCCTTCGTGCTGAAGACATACACTCTTCCTAGGTGTGTGCATGAGGCTCTTAGTTGCATGTGGGCGCACTCCTAGAAAATAGGAGCCCACTTAATCTCTCTTAAATAACCCTTTCATGGGATGACAAGTGGCAATCATATATGAATCAATTTTGCATGTAAACTATTTTAAATCAAACCAGTTAATCATTATTTTGCATAATCATTCTCATCTGAGTTGAGCGCACAACTGTGGATCAATAAACTCTTCATCAACTAGCTTTACAAGTAAGTTTTTCATGTCGAATCTATTCATTACCTTTCATGATTTCATTATTGTTGTTGCTTTTCTTTCTGCCATTTCTTCGTTTTTCAGTTTGTTTGCTGGAATTTATGTTCAATCTTCATGCTACAAATGTTAATATATTGTCACATGTAGAAACTCTTTAAATTGTTCAACCTTCCATATTCCAATGTGAATGCTAAAACATCTATATGACCTTGTAGATCTTTCTTCTCTTCAATCTCATCAAATATTGTTGTTAAACTTGTTTTTGAGCTTCTAATAGGCAGAGCACATTTCTGGAGCTTGAATCCCGATCATCCTTGAAAAATACGCCCATAATGACCAAGTTTTCCTCTTGAGTACACTTCTTCACCACGAAGAATTGCACCCCTCCCTTGAGTGCATGAGCACACCACAAAGACTCGAAGCATTTTCCTTCGCACCTTTGGAGTGTGCCAGTGCACCCGTATTTCCTTTGAGTGCATTATGAAGGCCTGAAGTCTTGTCAGCATGTTCCTTCATCCCTTCAGAGTATGCCAATGCTCCTTCTCTCTCTTATTGAGTGCATGAGTGCATTGTGAAGGTATGAAG
The DNA here is from genome assembly GCA_000404065.3 of Pinus taeda. Classification (NCBI taxonomy): domain Eukaryota; kingdom Viridiplantae; phylum Streptophyta; class Pinopsida; order Pinales; family Pinaceae; genus Pinus; species Pinus taeda. The sequence goes on from APFE030163484.1 coordinate 69,495, forward strand.
GCCCAAAACTCACCCCTTCGACCCTTCAGAGTGTGCCAGTGCTGCCTTGTTGGGTTTTTCCTCTTGCGTGAGTGCATAAGCACATTGAAAATCCCTGAATGACCCTTGACATTCCTTCGTGCTTTGAAAGTGTGACCTCCTAGTTTGAATGCCTATTTTCTCATGCATCAAGTTATTTTGTGTTTTCATTCATAGATTTTCATGACCAGTTACATGTGATGGCTCTTTGCACATGGTTTACAAGTATTTTTACATAATTAGGTTGCTTTAAGCTAATCTTGTCATTATGAGTGTGCTACCACAAATAAGTGTTCATGCTACAAGTATTGTCACCTTGTCTTCATCTATTGGATCCATGCCTCCTCGTAAAGTGGCCTCCCAAGAAGTCTTAGAAGAAAGCACTGAGGAACCTATCGAAGTTACAAAGCCAAACATTCCCATATATGTAGACACACAATGCTTCATTGATAAAAATACTAAGGTTACATGGGGAAAACTCAAGGACACATTCATGTAGGAGAAGTTTGCTGAGAACTTAGAAGATGTGCACGCATACATCGATATCAATAAGTCTAGGATGCATAGGATCGCATGCAGATTTCTGATCATCCCATGTGTAGAGGTGATTGAATGGATCATTACACATATGGATGAATCTCACCTTGTGCTTCGTAGTGAGAGTGGCAGTCAGCTCACCACCTATTATGGTGAAGACATCCAAACATACTACAAGATGCTTCGACCCAAAAAATATGAAAATGATAACTTTTACAAGAGATGGGACGACCTCAACGCAAGTGACATTATCAAATCATGGTTTCGAGAGCCTGCCAAATTTCACCATCACCTATCCATAGTCTATCTGACAAATATTTTTAGAGATGTATATCAATATCTGATAACTATGTATTGTCGGTTGCATGGGTGCAAGAACGTTGAGGTGTTTGAGGAGAATTGGATATATATACTCAACATGGTGGTAACTTGTGGTAGAGTTTTCAATTGGGCAGATATATTGTCATTCAAGTTGCAGCGTCATGTGGGGTAGGTAAAAGCATCTTTGAGGGTGGACTGGGCACCAAAATTCTACATTTCCGGATTTCTCTTAGATGGAATTTGTGCACAATACATGTTCATGGGAATGAATTGGAATTGGACCCTTGAGGGGAAGTTCCCAGTATAATTCCACTACAAAGTGTTATCAAAATAAAGCTTCAGAGGTGTATATGACAAATTAGCTGAGCACTTCTTTGCAATTATCTTTCAGATGATATTCAAGATTGATCAGGTGAAGGAGTCACTTCGAGATATCACATAATGGTTTGTAGCTCTCAAGGGTACAAACATCAAATATTTTTGTTGTGAGATATCCCCTCATCTCATGCCATGATAGGTTACCAATAGGGTGGTCATGCAAGAAGTAGCCAATCATTTGGATAAGGGATTGTCAAGAGTTCTTCATAGGAGGAAGAAAGCCCCTTGGCCAACCTTCAAATTGAGGATCAGATTATATGAGTTAAAGTGCCACAAGACAACAATGACAGAAATACAAGAGCTGAACCACTTGCACTTCACCACTAAATAATTTCACGGATATGCTCCAAGGAGAGTGTGAAGGAAACATTGTGAAAGGATTGGTCACAATATGGGGTACTTATCAATGTCCACAACCAAAGATGAGAAGATAAAGAACTGGTACAAAGAAAACATGAAGGCACATCTAGGGATGGAGACCAATTCACCCCAAGTTCCACCAACCCAAGACTTGTAGGTGAAGAGGATAGAATAGATAACCCCTCAAGTAAGGAAAGTAGCTCCTAAGAAGAGGACCAGGTATGACTGACATGATAAAGCAATAATAAATGGAGAGTTGATCCTTTAAGCACAAGAGCTATTCAAGCAGAATAAAAGAGGATAGAAGCAGAAGAAGAAGAGGAAGCAGGATGAGTTGCTCCAAAGGAAATAAGAAGAAGCAGAATAGAGGAAAAGAATAGAAGAAGAACAACTGAGGCAGTCGCAGGAGGAGGAAGAAACATAAATACTAGAATAAGAACAACTAACTCAGGAGATTGAAGAAGAAGAGTTGAAGGAAGAGGATGCAATCCAACCCATGGATGATGAACCAAGAACTCTAGAGGAACCTACCTTTAAGGGTGGTCATCTTCCATTCAAGGAAATGGGAATCACACCTCCACTAACCAACAGAGTCGTGGATGTATGCAATGTAACATTTGACCAACTTAAGAAGAGGATCGTGCAACAGAGGCAAAGACACTTCCCTAAAGATCCTCAGAATCCATTCTCAGTTTCTACAGAGAAAGTGATAAATTCCAATACCAGGAGGAATCCTAGAGTGATCATGGCGGAAAATGTTTCATTCTCTATAGTGGCACAAGATAATTTTAAGTACTTGTTGGATGAGAATGCTAGGCTAAGAAGAGAAATTGTTAAGGTGAAGCAACATGCGAAACATATTGTGGCAGCGAATCAACGATTTTCATCACAAAGATTCAACACTGCAGAATGACTATCATCCATGCAAGAAGAATTGGGGCTAATGGAGGACACCATGGTGCAACTATATGATGAGATGATTCCACTACAACAAGTGGTGGCTCCTCTTGTTGGCATTCAAAAGAAAGCACATGAAGCGGTGAAACTCCTAAAGGTAGCAAACAAAGCATTCGATCATCTTCTAGAGGGGGCTGCCAAGTATCCAGATGCTCTGCAAAATTTGGAGAATAAAGACAGGATTGCAACAGATATTGATAGAGTTTAGCTAAGACTCAATCATCAAAGCTACATGCATCTTTGAGAATAGTTGATTAGCACCATTTCCACATATAATCGACTACATAATGGTTTTGAGTATGTAACATAGAAGCATGGGATGCCTTCGATAGTGACACTTGAAGCAATAAGAGGAAGAGAAGTCATATTCTAGGAGATCATGCAATAAACTGAGTAGAAAAAATAGGCCACATGATAGGAGGGCTTGGAAGTTAGTAAAGGCATTATTCTGCAGTACACCATTGCACCAGTCAAAGCTCATATGAAACTTTCATGGCTGTGGAATAACGTACAGTGAAACTCGAAGAACATATTGACAGAGGCATTGGAGGTGAATATAAGCTACAATGGGGACTTGCCAGTTTGGGTCAAATCTATATCAATGGAGTTTAGGGCATGGAACACTTACATTAAAAATGAGCTCCATGAGGAAACACATGACTTATCAATTTGATGAGCTTTTGTCCCGTTATCATTTTTGTCTTATATAGCCACCATCTCATGTATAATTTGTCTTATGTAATAAATGATATGTAATGAAGTCCAAGGGACACATGTGGAATGTGAATAGCCACACATTAGAATGTAACGAGTCATGTATAGAATATGAACAATCATATAAGTCGAAGAGTCATGAGAAAGCTCAAAGTTCATTGTCATTTGTTATAAATAACTCCTCATAACTCAAGTAATGGGCTTGTATTCTAGAGGTTTTTCCTTGGATTCTCTTGTAATACATAAGGGATAGATCATCCTTTGGAGAAGCAAGTTGTGGCTTCATGTTCCACTACTAGATATAGTGTTTCATCTATGTAATAATGTACTTGGGATCTTGCACTCTTAATTAGAAGCTCAATGAGCCGAAACTCAGTTAATGAACTAATTCGTTGTTTGGCTATGACTATTATTGAATGAGTGTCATTATGCTTTAATGATTAATGTTTATTATGTGGATTAATATGTAGGTGATGAGGCTCATCAATAGGTAAACTATATGGGTCATAATGCCACTCTCTAGCTTATTAAATTGACTTTTCTCACATTTACTTACATATTTTGTTATATTTTGCTTAGTGAGAAGAGTAAAGGTGAGTTACTATGTCATGTGGCCTAATGTGTGTTAAATGCAGGAATTTGAGCAGTTTTGGGTTGACTTAAGTGAAGGAATTAAAAGTAGGCAAGAAAGAGTTATTTTAGGAGTTTGTCTCCCTTCGTAACTCCTCAAATAATTCAAAGATTCCTCCACTCTATCTCATCAGCTCGGTGTCTTTGACAACTAAGCACATTAGGGGAATTTTGAGGTCTAAAACGAGCCTCCTAAGAAAAACGTACAACCAAAATAAACTTTATAAGAACCAATAGGATTCAATATGATGATGTCAACCATGGGGGATGATTCACCACTTTTGGAGTAAAAAAGTAAAAAGATTAAAAAATAATAAAATAATTAAACTAAATTTTCAACTCATATTTTCAACTTATCTCCCTAAGGTTTTACTCAAATTTCGATCAGGAGTACTCGTTGGATGCAAAATTTAGTTCCTCATCCAAGGAGTACCCATTTTGCATACTTTTGATGGACCTTGCTACACGAAAATGATAAATACATGAAAAACGTGATTGCAATCACGTTTTTTCATGTGTTTCTCATTTTTCATGTAGCATGGTCTATCGAAAGTATGCAACATGGGTATTCCTCTAATGAGGAATCAAATTTTGCATCCAATGGGTGTTTCCCCTCAAAATTTGAGTAAACCCATAGGGAGATAAGTTGAAAATACGAGTTGAGAAAATAGTTTTTTCTTTTTTCCCTCTAAAATATTATGATGTAATCTAATATTTTTTTTGCTAGGGAGAAAATATTGAAATTTTCGTTCATCAGAGAAAATTACATGTTGTAAATTCCATTGGCATATGTAAGAACCATGACCATGGTCCACTGTGATCTTTTTGTAACTGTAAAAAACTACAAAATGACCGTGTGAAGGGTATACTGATAGTAACTCATCATATACAATTTAATTACTTAATTCAAAATTTCACCCTTGGTGATTACTGTTCTATATGACTAAAAGATAAACACAAAATACAGATAAATTAGGGTCTGTTTTCCCTCTGCAATTCATGTTCTATGTATGGTTTGTGGAAGAAGCGATAGATCCGCTCAGGTGAGTCCTCCATAATCAACCATTCTCCTCGAGGAGGATGCATTGCCTCTTTCGATAGCCTCTCTGTAGATTCATTACGCTCCATGTAGATATGAGTACATGAGACAAGATCAAAATGTGTTTTGAGAAATAAAATATCATCCAAAATAGTTTTGAGTATATATGCATGGCATGTTGTTATGTAGTTGAACCAGTTAATAACTATCTTGGAATCTCCATATATTTGTAACTGTCTGCAATGTTTGTATAAAGCAAAATATAAGAGATGCTGGAGTGTGAGGAGCTCCACAAAATTATTTGTGCCATCTCCGAACCCCATACATATGTGAAAATAATGTGATTCAGTCAGATGTAGGATTATGCCTCCTCCACAACCCTGTTCTTGTGCTACTCTGTCGAAATAGGCCCAGGGATATTCTTTGTTTGTGAATCCAGTGTGATGTTCCGTGTCCTAGTTACTTGTTCCTCAGCTGGGATTTCCAAATAACTCATACATATTTTTGGTATAATCTGTGCCCAAACTATGCTTTTTCCCCTAAAGATAATGCTGTTTCGTCACATCCATATGTACCAGCAAACCAATAATGGCAAGTTCCGAGCTCTTAGGATTGTTGCTGATTCCCACCACCTGTTCCAGGAAGTTGGGATATCATCATCGTTCCATGTGTATGGAATGTTTAGTGTGTGTAGGACCTATGCCTAGATCTGTTGTGTAGTGGTACATGAGAGGAAGAGGCGTTGATTTGATTCCTCCTCTGTGCGACATACAACACACCAAGTCGGTCCTTGAAATGCCCGTTTCTTGAGATTGGATCCAGTTGGTGTTTTGTCCATGATGATGTTCCACATCAGTAATTGAGTGTGTCGTGGGCCTTTTAATTTCCATATATTTCTCCACCAACTCTCCAGGCTATTTGGCTTGTGGTCAGCGTGAATGATAACATAACCATCCTTTGGGGTGTTATCTCAAAATCAGGCCTTGGAAGGCTGCAGACCAGGAAGAATTCAAGTAACTGTTTCAGACCAATCTTTTAGCTAAGGCTTAGCCTCCTTAGCCTGAGAGGGCTCTCCCAAAGGGTTTAAGGTTTGCAATTGTGATTGAGATGGCTAACTCTTCTATGAAACAAATAGGAATGAGGCTGGTAAAATCTAAATTAACAAGCATCCATTGGGCTCATGGAGTCATATGTTACTCAACATTAACAGTGAATTGGCTTTGCAATGAAATCAAGGAATTTAGACTTCAATATACATAAAGTACAACAGACACAAAGGGACAGTATATGAGTACATGAAGGAAATTAAAACACAACATGTGATTTCTAAGTAATCAAGTACCCATCAAACTGTAAACAACATGAAAGACAACAAGAGGAATTCATACATTGAAGTCACTATGATTCTTGAGCAGCTGAAACCATTCACTGTATTATCGAAATAAATAGAGTCTTTACATAAGCTTGTCAACAGAGCCTTTTTTACATAAACTTCCAACCTATTGTACATTGCTCTTTCTCTTATTTATAGAGCTCTTCTACCTGATTGAGATTCCTCCTCAAGCATGAGAGGAATTCGAAATCTACTTCTATTGACACCTATTCAACTGTAGAATTGAGGCTTCTATGATCCGTCATAGTTATAAGAAGAGCTTCGACGTAAATCACATGAAAAAGACCTTTGTCGACGCGTTTTGATCCAACTAGTGTGGTTCATCGTCAGGACAAGTTGAAGAAACAGATCTGGCCTAGCATGTTAAATAGACTGACCAGAGACTCCAACGGCTACCTAACAACTATTTTTGACTCTAGGACCTAGGTCAAAAGTATATTAATAAATTTACTCTTATTATTATTTTTATAATATTAAGATTAATAATATATTCTTCTATTTCTAGAAATAAGAGAAGTTAGGTACAATTAATAATTGAGCGAATAGTATCCAAAGTAATTTATTTATTTAATTATTTAATTAGGTTTAATAAAATAATACTAATGGTTATTTACAAAATATTATTAATTAATTATTGTTTGAATGATTTCTTTTGAAGGACTAATTTAAGTTACATAAATAAATATATATTCTTATTCATTTATTAAATTCTTGATTAAATATATATATGAATTATTTTTAAAGGTTTATTAATATGTTTATAAAATTATTAAATCTACTAATTATTAATACCATTCTTAAGGGTTAGTTTGAAAAGTAAAAGAGCAAAATAATTAATTTATTTCTTGAGATAATTACATATATATCTATATATATAAATAAATCTATTATATTAATAATATTAAAATGCGGAGGAATTATCTAGAAAAGCTATATATATATCCATTAGCTAAATAGCTGAAAATGAGTAACTAAATAGAAGCAATCTCAAATAACAATAATAAAAATAAAAATATCAATGAAAGTAATACAACTAGCCCCAAGAATATATCGAAGATTAGATACACCAAACATAATGAATTAAATAATTGACCACCAAAACAGG
>APFE030163484.1:94991-116098 GCA_000404065.3 Pinus taeda
CATGGCCTCTTTCCAGAGTTTTCCATCCTTTGAATCCACTGCTTCCTTCACAGTTCTAGGATCATCATTAGTAACAGACAAAGAAAAATTTGAACAGAAAGCAGATGGACTATACCTTTCTGGATGCCTTCTTTCTCGAACTGATTTTCTCACAGTCGGAGTTTGTGGCTCTTCATCTTCTGATTCCTCCTCTGCTACAGAGTCTGATTCTTCCTCCTTTAATTCAAATTCTATCTTCACAGGTTCCTTTGGTTGGACTTCATGTTTGATAACATCTTTCACCTCTCTAAACACCACATCTCGATTGTGCACAACCTTCCATGTGATTGGGTTCCAAAGCTTATAACCCTTTAAACCATCCCTGTACCCAATAAAGATGCACTTTTCATATTTACTATCCAACTTGGTTCGTTTCTCCTTTGGAACATGTACATATGCATCACATCCAAATACCCTCAGATGTGAAAGAGAGAGTTTCTTACCATTCCATACTTCTTGTGGAGTCTTATCCTCCAACGCTGATGAAGGTGACCTGTTGACCAAGCAACATGCAGTATCCACCGCCTCTGCCCAAAATTCCTATCCTAACCCGGCACCACTGAGCATGCTTCTTGCCCTTTCCATCAATGTTTTGTTCATTCTTTCTGCGACTCCATTTTTCTGAGGTGTATATGGAGTAGTCTTCTACCGTGCTATACCAAACTTCTTACAAAATTCTTCAAATTCCTTACTGCAGAATTCTCCACCATTATCTGTCCTCAGCACCTTTATCTTCCTCTCTGTCTGATTTTCCACTAGAGCCTTAAATTCTTTAAACTTATCAAAGACTTCAGATTTCTTCTTAAGGAAATATATCCATGTATTCCTTGAGAAGTCATCTATAAATGATACATAGTACACAAACTTACCCAGTGATGGAACTTTCACAGGTCCAAAGACATCACTGTGCACAAGCTCTAATATTTGTTTTGTCCTCTTACCACCAGAGGGGAAACTCACCAGATTCTGCTTCCCATATACACAATTTTCATAGAAATCAAAATCCAGAGAGCTATTACTCATACCTTGTACCATACCTTTACCATGAAGTATTCGAAGGCCCTTCTCTCCAATATGTCCAAGCCTTTGATGCCACAACATGGTCTTCTCTTTAGAGATCACTAGATTTTCTGCTCCACTTTCAGGAACCACAAAACTATTGCACCCATCAACAACCATGCTACCTTGCAGCTTGTACAGAGTTCCAATCTGAACTCCTCGCATCAATACCAGTGCTCCCTGAACCATCTTGTAGGTATCCTTCTCGAACACTATTTTTACACTTGCATCATCCAACATGCTTAGAGAAATCAGATTTCTGGCTAATGCAGTAATATGAAGAACACCCGAAAGTGCTCTAACCCTTCCACCTTGCAACTTCAACTATACTTTTCCATGACTAACGATTCTAGCCTTCCTTTCATCCCGCAAGAAGACATCACCACCATCATATTAATCATACCCGTAGAACCACTCTCTATGGGGAGTGGAGTGAAAGGATGCACCTGAGTCAATCAACCATGCCTCATGATCTACATGTGTACTTCAAAAAGCCAAGTACACATACCCACCTTCATCTGAGGTGGTTTTTTCCTTTGCAGAAGGAGCATCATCAGATCCATTTCCTTTGTTAGGAGCTTTAGATTTACAATCCCTTTTGTAGTGCCCTTCCTTTCCGCATTTCCAGCACACCACCTTTAGAGGTTTTCCTAGAAATTTAGATCTCCCACTTGATGACTTATTTTTGTTTCTGTTCTAGAACCATCCTCGTATAGACAAGGCATCACCATTCTGGTTCTCCATATTTTTCCGTCTCATCTCCTTGATCAACAAGGATGAGACTATTTCATCAAACTACAAGGCAGTTGCATTGCTACCTATTGCAATAATCAGAATATCCCACGAATCTGGTAGAGAACAAAAAAAACTGATGCACTTATCTTCATCTGAAATTTTAATATCAACAGATAATAATTGATTTACTACAGTATTAAATGCATTCAGATGTTTTGTCACCGAGTCTCCATATTTCATCCTCATGTTATACAACTTTTTCTCTAGGAATAGTTTATTCACCAGAGACTTAGATTGGTACAAAGTCCCTAACTCGTCCCACAAAGCCTTCGCCGTAGCTTCCGATCCAACTTCTTCCATTCTTCATCAGACACTCCTGTTGGTTTAGTACCTAGATCTACCGTGATCCACTTATCTTTATCCACTAGCAGATCCTCCATCTTAAGTTTCCACAACTCAAAACTCTGACCATTAAATTTATCGATCTCTATCTTTCCACTACTCACCATCTTCTTTCTCCACCAGAATCAATCTCGCAGATCTCCCACTGAACAAGTCTACCAAAGACCTGAGTGAAACCCCTCAACAACAAAGGCGTCCCTTTGAAGCCAAAATAACTCTGATACCAAATGTAGGTTTTAACCTCGTACAAAAATTACCTATATACGAATTCTAAGAACACAAAAAATAAACAATGCGAGAGCATAACACATAAAACACGTATACACAGAGATTTTCCCCTGGATCCCGAAACTGAGATTGACAACTTGATTTTTCATTATGTTCCTTTCAATGTTACAATACATATTTATACATGCCAAAGCATCCAATACCATGGACCGCAAACCATCGCATCCAAAAACATGTGCGAAAATCATGCACAAAACCATAGGTGGGTCCGCCCAACCTAACATAGGTTCCAAAACCAAAAGTTTCCAGGGAACTACCTCGGACCCCATAGAGTGGGGTTACCTACACCCCTCAAACCCCCTGTGACCCCCCCGCTACATAATCGGCGCAACGAAGGGGGGCTCCGCCCCCCTTCTAACCCCTCGGTTAACTACGTGGGCTATTAATGGAAAGAATATAACACAACCCAACACTCCTCATAGTCCACATCGTCCAATTCCATAGTAACCAACAATAAACAGTCGGTGATAGTAATTGTTGACGAGAAGAAACAGGGAGATTGCGTGGATGGAGGGAACTAGGAAATCGCAGGGTGGAAAGTTGAAAAACCATAGGAGGATATCGTCGGTAGATAGGTTAAGGGTTAGGCGAGTCGCAATGGTTAGCCCTGACTGTCAGGTCCTGGACTGATGAGCCATAGAACCGCCATTGATGTTGCCATCAGATTTCCCTTTCTCGATGTAATGTAATCTTATTTTATTATTTGCACTATTATTTTATAATTTCCTTAGGAGGCCCATTTTAGGCCTCAAATTTCCCCTAATGAAGATGATTTCATTGGAAGCCAAGTCAGTGATGGTCAAGGAAGAGTTGTTCTCAAGTTAGGAAGCCAAGTATCCCTATTTTCTAGGGAGCTATTTGTAGCTCCAGTTTTGTATAAATAAGAGAGCCAAGGGACTCATTAGGATTCAACTTTTTGTTGTAGCGAAAAGGCCATTTGAGCTGAAACATTTTGACTGTGATTGTTATTATGTACTTTGTTAAGAGGACTTCCTGTAGATTTATGTGTATCAATTTCAGGTTCATAGGTCGAAAAAGTGACACATGGCACTTTGTACAAGTTCGCTCTTTTGAAAAGGTATAGAATCAAAGTCGACATAACAATAATAATGTAAGCGCACAATAATAACAATAGTGGGCTTCTATGGGGCACAACAATATAATAAGGGGGTTGTACTAATAATAATAAGGGGTTACACTAGTAGTATAGGGACCTAACATGCCCCTCTCCTTAAAAGAGTGTTGTCCTCAATGCTTGAGTAGTTCTTGACGCTTTTGTGCAAAATTCTTGACCTCCCATGTGGAATCTTTAACAGGTAAGTTATTCCACTTCATGAGATACTCTGAAATTGATTGATTTCATAGATGTCGGGTTCTTGTTTCTGTGAATGCTCTAGGTTCCAATATGATTTTTCCTTCCTCGTAAAGTTTTGGCAATATTGAGTGGCGACACTTCTTCGTCCTTTTTCCATTCATCCCTTGCTTCGTGTATCTAATTTGGTTGGATAATATAAATAACACAAAACAATGCTTCCACATCCTCATCCTTTCTTGAGAGTGCATCTGTAACAAAAATTTTCTTCACTTTTTTGTAGATGATGTCAAAGTCATAACCCAACATATTTGTGACCCATTTTTTCTGTTCTTCTAAAGCTAATATTCGTTTTAAGAAGTATTTAAGACTATCATGATCCATTTTTACCTTGAAGTGTCTTCCCATTGGGTAAGGTTGCCATTTCATAAGTGCATGTAGTATTGCCAACATTTCCTTCTAATAAATAGCTTGCTTGAGATGTAGTCATAAAAATACCCAATCAACTACATCAAAACTTTTTCACTGCGATGTTCATCTACCTATTGTTTCATTCGGTTCTACACCAAAGTGGCGTTATCCTTTAAAAGTTGGAGAACTTGATGTTGATGATTGATGTGATATTTCACTACTTGAAACTTTTTCTTCTTGATATGTCCTTCTATCTTGAGAGTTTGAGGAGTGGTAATTTCTTCCACTGCTTCACAAGATATGGTCGGATTCATTTCTTGATGCTTGAAGTGATCTTTCACTTCTTGAACATTTTTCTTCTTGATATGTCGTTCTATATTGATAGTTTGAGGAGTGGTAATTTCGGCCAATGCTTTACAAGATATGGTTGGATTCATTTCTTCTTTCTCGATGTGATCTTTCACTTCTTGAACCTTTTTCTTCTTGATATGTCCTTCTATCTTGAGAGTTTTAGGAGCGATAATTCTTGCCAATGCTTTATAAGATATGGTCCAATTCATTTCTTCTTTCTCTGGGGTTGGATCCTAGTGTATATCCTCTTCTTTTGATGTTTCTTGATCCTTTTCTTCCTCCTCTTCATACTCTATGTAAAATAATTTCTTCTCAGCAAACTTATGACCTTTAGTGCATTTGCTATCACAATTGTAACAAAGCCCTTTTTCTCTTTTTTCTTCCAATTGTTGTGGTGTGAGCCTTGTAGGTTGCGGAAGGCTAGGAGAAGAAACACTTCCATAATTATAGTCATGAGTGGTGGGATTCCTTGTTTCCATAATTTCTCTTTCAATTTTTCTTGCCCACCTGAATGCCTTCTCCAATGAATTAGGTTCCCAAAGACGAACCTCATGTTGAATGTTATGCTTTAAAGTACCTATGAAGACATAAATCCTTTGCTTCTCTGGAATATCATTTACCCTTATATTCAATTTTTGAAAGTCATCAATGTGCTTCCATTGAACCCTTTTGTTTGAGATTTATCAATTGACTAAAGAAGGTGTTTCTCTTTGTATCCTCATAATGTGCTATCATTTCCTCCATAAAAATTGATTTGGTTCTAAATAAGTAGTTGCAATACATACCTTTTGTAATAGTGGTACACCATGTACATCAAAATATTTCTCTATATGTAGTATCCAATTTACCGGATCATTGCCATCAAACTTCCTCACCCCACTTTTTCTTGATTTTAGGAGCTCTATCTTGAAATGACTGTAACTCTGTACTTTCAAATCTTTAATTTTTGAAATTTCTATTTGTAATAGCCCTTTGAGTCCTCTTTCTAACTCTGCAAGTCTGATCAAGATTGGATTATCCAATGAAGAGTTATGCAAAATCTCCTATGATGACCCAAGTATAGATTTGTTTAGTAGAGGGAAATTGTATGATGTGCCGCAGGTCCCTGTTTCAACCTTAGGTTCTAAAAATGGTACCCAAAAAACTACTATCCATGCTCTTTCTGTAACTTCTTATGAAAATTCAATCAGATGCTCAGAGCGAAAGTTATGACGATTTTCCCAAGGTGACCTGTTTGGAATGTAATTCGGGGGTCTGCAACAACCCTAACTTCCTCAGATTATATTTCGGAAAATATAGTGATACATGATCTAAAATTTGAAGCCAACGTTTAAACCAATTTCTTCTCAAACAAGTTTTTCTTTTAGCTTCTAACACCTCGTAGTGAAAGTGCTATAGCGAAAATTCCACGATGTCCTCTTTTAGATGAAATTTTGGAGTGTGCAAAAACCCTAATTTCCTCAGATCATATCTTCGAAAATATAGTGGGACAAGCTATGAAATTAAGATGCAAGGTTCAATGTGAGTTCTTCTCAAATGGTTTTTTTTCACCTTTGAAACGATGCAGAAAAAGAGTTTTAGCAAAAATTCCTCGATGACTTATTTGGAGCAGCAAAACCTTAGAATCCAAAGCTCTGATACCAAATGTTATGAAACCAGCTCACAAAAGATAGAAAAGAGAGATAAACGCTTTAGAATCCATCCTCTTCGAGGGGGAAACCTCCTTTACATTACAAAAATGAACAATTCTTGGATGATACAAATGACAGGACCTCCTTTCTATATATAGGAGTTTAAGGGGTCATAATATAATCAGAGCCAACATAACAATAATAATGTAAGGGCACAATAATACAATAGTGGGCTTCTATGGGGCACAATAATAACAATATGGGGACTACATGGGTACAACAATATAATAAGGGGGTTGTACTAATAATAATAAGGGGTTACATTAGTAGTATAGGGACCTAACATACTTGACATTTTTATGATAATGAGAAATTTTGTTTTGATCCAACACTAGGTTGATTTAGAGGGCTGAAGCTTTTGGGTTAGGTCCCAACCCTAGGAGCAAAAATTCCTCTTTTTTATTTGTATTCTTAGCTTAGAATGATAGTTATCTGCTGAAGTTTATTTATGTTTTTCCATTTAGCTTAGAAAGTTACTTAAATTGTTGCTTAACCTTGTTTCCATTAGTTTAAAGAGGTAGATTATTATTGCAGTTTAGTGAAGGAAATTATACCAAAAAAACTTGTGACAGTGGCCCCTATCTCATCTCCCTCATGGGATCATGATTAGAAGACCCAACTCTCAGAGCCCCAAAAACAAGTCTTGTCTTTTGCTTATTGCATAGATTAAGTTTCATTCTTAGCTAGATATTTGTTTATGATTCCTTGGAAGCATCCGCAGTTGTTATCTTGTCTTCTTAAGGTTTCTGTAGCTTAAAAGGCAATCCATTTCTTAGATCTAGTCCTTAACAATAGATATATTAGCTTCCTCAAATTCAACTCATCTTTTCCATGTGGATATGTAGTGATTCATAAATGAATTGAGAAACAAGTTTTATTACAGGGATTGTTGATCTCCAGGAAGGGACTCCTCCAACCAGCTTCACCTAGGTCTTCTCCACCTTCTGTTGAGGCCTACTAGGCCATATTCCGAAACTCTATTTTCCAGCCTTGTAAGCAAGCTACCTTAGGAAAATCCGACCTCCATGGGGTGCTGGGCTTGGCATTGGGTGACATTCACCTTCCATACACATTCTACAATTGTCATGCACCCATACAACACCTCATCTCACTATTATTACCCTCCAAAACCTCTCATATAAATTCCTGTAGTAGTTCAGGACATCCTGTAGCAGATTAGGACATCCTGTAGCAATTTCCTGTAGCAAACATGTAGTAGCCTGTTTTGACCCAAAATAATAGGATAGCCTAGTATAGGAGTAGGTTATCCCCTTAGCTTGGACTCCATGACTTGAAGTGCGACCTAGAACAACCTTCCCATTCCTTTCCTTCCTGTAAGATTGGATAACATTATATTTTATATCTCTGAAGCTAATAATTAAGATTTTTTCTGCAAATATGTATGAGATTGTTAATGCATGCATCTTTGAATTATGAGATTAAAGTAAATTTCTATTTTCAAGTAGTCCTGATATCTAGATGATAAATTTCAATATTAGCATAGTTTCCTTTTTGCAAGCGACTTGTGTTATTTCATAGCTAGATGATTTATGACATTTCATCGCATTTACCATTTGGCAGCTTTCATTTCCTGAATAGACAAGCATTTAGTTTCCCTACACTAGAACTAGCTTTACATTCATTATTGTAGGTTTTAACCCCATATAGAAATTACTTGCATATGAATTATAAAACACATAAAATAAACAATGTGAGAGAATAACACATAAAACGCATATACACAGATATTTTCCCCTATATCCCAAAACTGGCATTACTAGCTTGATTTTTAATTATATTCCTTTCAATGTTACAATACATATTTATACATGCCGAAGCATCCAATACCATGGACTGAAAACCATCACGTCCAAAACCATGGACCAAAAACCATTGCGGCCAAAACCATGTGCAAAAAACATGCATAAAACCATAGGTAGGTTCGCCCAACCTAATATAAGGTCCAAAAACCAATTTTTTTTGCGGCGCTACACCCCTCAAACTCCCTGTGACTCCTCCCACTATGTAATCAGTGCAACGAGTGGGATTACCTGCACCCCTCAAACCCCCTGTGGTTCCCCTCACTACGCAATTAGCACAATGAAGGGGGGGCTCCCCCTTTCTAACCCCCCGATTAACTACGTGGGCTAGTTGTGGAAAGAATATAATACAACCCAACATTCTCCCACTTGTTGCTTTCTTTCCACAGGGGGCCACAAGAGAGCTTAGTCATTTATCCAGCCCTGCAATGCCCATTGTTTCTTTACACCAACAGAACTTCTCAGAGCTCACATATTTGTCAATACATCTATAGTATTATTCAAAGTGTCCACCTTTACCAGCAACACATTTTTGTCTTCTATCATATCCCTCAAAAAGTCACACTGAACATCAATGTGCTTTGTCTTCGAATGGTATGCAGGGTTTTACCAAGAAAATTGCACTTTGGCTGTCACAGTCTATCCTTATAGCTCCCTGTACTAACCCCATACTTGAACACAATCTTTGCAACCAAAATGCTTCCTTGCTTGCATGAGTGGTTTCCATGTATTATGCCTTTGTAGTTGATAGTGCCACTACAGATTGTTTCTTACTCATCCAACTAACTGCACCTCCAAATAGGTTAAACACATACCCACTTGTAGATCTTATCTGATCCATATCTCCAGCCCAATCTGCATCAACAAAGCCACAAATATCCAATACTATGTCCAATCATGGTCTTCCTTGGTAGCACAAACCATAATCACTAGTGCCACACAAATACCTGAAAACCTGCTTCACTGCTATCTAATGCTCCTTCCCTAGTTTTGACATAAACCTGCTCAATACTCCCACTGCATGTGCAATGTATGGTCTAGTACAGACCATAACATACATCAGGCTACTGACTGCACTTGCATATGGAACATGGGAAATGTCCTCTTCCTCTTCTTGTGTCTTGGCACACTGTTTAGCAGATAACTTTACACTTACAGGAATAGGAACCTTCTTTGTGAGAGTAAATTCGGCAAAATCACATAAAAAATCATTTGTCGACGCATTTCGAACCAACCAGTGTGGTTCATCATCAGGACAAGTTGAAGATCCAATCTGAGCGATAAGTTAAATAGGGAAAGCAGGCCATTCCAACAGCTAAATTTACCTGAGTAACCTTTAAAGGACCCATAACAGCTAGTTTTGACCAGGCCCAAGGGGAGGGACCCAAATTTTATTAATTATTGAATTGATAAATAAAAGAATTAATAAAATTTGGGTCTAATTGATAAATAAAAGAATTAATAAAATTTGGGTCCCTCCCCTTGGGCCTGGTCAAAACTAGCCGTTAGGGGTCCTTTAACAGTTACTCAGGTAAATTTAGCTGTTGGAATGGCCTGCTATCCCTATTTAACTTATTGCTCAGATTGGATCTTCAACTTGTTCTGACGATGAACCACACTGGTTGGTTCGAAACGCGTTGACAAATGATTTTTTATGTGATTTTTCCGAAATTATTCTCACAAACAAGATTATGGATCACAGAAGTTTGAATTCTTTAATAGAAACCTTCACTGATTTACTATCCTGCATATTAAACCTCTGCAGTATTGTCTCGACATACTTCCTTTGGTTTAACCAGAACTTCCTCTTTGTCCGATCTCTTTTAATTTCCATGCCCAAAATATAGTTTGTAGCACCAACATATTTCATGTCGAATTTGGAGGATGAATGGGTCTTCAAATCCTGGATAATTTATTTGTCATTTCCAACCAACAACATATCATCCACATTTAAGACCAGATAAATAACAGGGTCACCAATTAATTTAAAATACACACAGTGATCTGCTTTGCTTTTAGTGAAGCCAAGTCCCGGTATAAATGTATCAAATTTTTGATACCACATTCTTGGTGACTGTTTTAACCCATACAGAGACTTCTTTAACTTGCATACCAGTTCTTTCTTACCCTTCACCACAAGCCTTCAGGTTGCTTCATGTAGATTTCCTCTTCCAGATCCCCATGAAGAAATGTTGTCTTCACATCCATCTATTCTACCTCAAAATCAAAAGCAGTAGCAACAGATAAAAGTAATCTAATAGAAGTTATCTTGGCAACAGGAGAAAAAATATCACCAAAAATCAATTTCTGGCAAATCGAATAACCTTTTGCTACCAACCGACTTTGAATTCTCCACTTCCTTCTGCATTTGTCCTCTTCTTGAACACCCATTTGCTGCCAATGGGTTTCCTTCCAGCTGACAACTCCACTAGATCCCAAGCCTCATTTTTGTGCAAAGATGCCATTTCATCAACCATGGCTTCTTTCCATAGTTTTCCATCCTCTAAATCTACTACTTCCTTCACATTTTTGGGATCATCATCAGTAATAGATAAAGCAAAATTTGAAAAAAAAGCAGATGGAATATACCTTTTTGGATGCCTTCTTTCTCGAACTGATCTTCTCACACCCGGAGTTTGTGGCTCTTCGTCTTTTGATTCCTCCTCTGCTGTAGAGTATGATTCTTCCTCCTTTAGCTCAAACTCTATCTTCTCAGGTTCCTTTAGCTGGACTTCATGTTTAATAACCTTTCACCTCTCTGAACACCACATCTCGACTGTACACAACCTTCCTTGTTACTGGGTTCCAAAGATTATAACCCTTTAAACCATCCTTATACCCAATAAAGATGCACTTTTCAGATTTACTATCGAACTTGGTTCGTTTCTCCTTTGGAACATGTACATATGCATCACATCCAAATACCCTCAGATGTGAAAGAGAGGGCTTCTTACCAGTCCATACCTCTTGTGCAGTCTTATCCTCCAATGCTGTTGAAGGTGATCCATTCTCCACCGCCCCTACCCAGAATTCCTGTCCTAACTCGGAACCACTAAGCATGCTTCTTGCCCTTTCCATCAACGTCTTATTTATTCTTTCTGCAACTCCATTTTTCTGAGGTGTGTATAGAGTAGTCTTCTGCTATGCTATACCACACTTCTTACAGAATTCTTCAAATTCCTTACTGCAAAACTCTCCACCATTATCTCTCCTCAACACCTTTATCTTCTTCTGTTTCTGGTTTTCCACTAGAGCCTTAAATTCTTTAAACCTGTCAAGGACTTCATATTTCTTCATAAGGAAATATATCCATGTATTCCTTAAGAATTTATAAATGATACATAGTACATAGACTTACCCAGTGATGGAACCTTCATAGGTCCAAACACATCAATGTGCACAAGTTCTAATATCTGTTTTTCCCTCTTACCACCAGAGGAGAAACTCACCCGATTCTACTTCCCATATACACAATTTTCATACAAATCAAAATCTAGAGAGCTATTACTCATACCTTGTACCATACCTTTACCATGAAGTATTCGAAGGCCCTTCTCTCCAATATGTCCAAGCCTTTGATGCCATAACATGGCCTTCTCTCTAGAGACCACTAGATTTTCTACTCCACTTTCAGGAACCACAGAGCTGTTGCACCCATCAACAACAATGCTATCTTGCAACTTGTACAAAGTTCCAATCCAAACTCCCCGCATCAATACCAGTGCTCCCCGATCCATCTTGTAGGTATCCTTCTCAAACATTGTTTTTACACTTCCGTCATCCAGGTTGCTTACAGAAATTAGATTTCTGGCCAATGTAGGAATATGAAAAACACCTGGAAGTGTTCTAACCCTTCCACCTTGCAACTTCAACTTTACTTTTCCGCGACCAACGAATCTAGCCTTCCTGTCATCCCCCAAGAAGACATCACCACCATCATATTTCTCATACTTGCAAAACCACTCTCTATGGGGAGTGATGTGAAAGGATGCACCTGAGTTAATCAACTATGCCTCATGATCTACATGTGTACTTGAATAAGCCAAGTACACATCGCCACCTTCATCTGAGGCGGCTTTCGCCTCTGCAGAAGGAGCATCATCAGATCCCTTTCCTTTATCAGGAGCTTTAGATTTACATTCCCTTTTGTAGTTCCCTTCCTTTCCACATTTACAGCACACCACCTTTACAAGTTTTCTTGGAGATTTAGATCTCCATTTATATTTAGATCTCCCACTCGATGACTTATTTTTGTTTCTATTTTGGAATCATCCTCGTACAGACAAGGCATCAACATTATAGCTCTCCATATTTTTCCATCTCATCTCCTCCGTCAGCAAGGATGAGACTATTTCATCAAAATGCAATGCAGTTGTATTGCTACCTGTTGCAATAACCAGACTATCCCATGAATCTGGTAGAGAACACAATAAATTGATGCACTTATATTCATCTTAAATTTTAATATCAATCGATAATAAATGGCTTACCACAGTATTAAATGCGTTCAAATGCTCTGTCACCGAGTCTCCATCTTTCATCCTCAGGTTATACAACTTTTTTCCGTAGGAACAATTTATTCACCAAAGACTTAGATTGGTACAAAGTCCCTAACTTCTTCCACAAATCCTTAGCCATAGCTTCTCCTAATACAATCAACAATACAAAATATGAGACACACAATTGTATTGTGCTCTTTGACTTTCGATCTAACTTCTTCCATTCATCATCGGACACTCCCGTTGGTTTAGTACCCGGATCTACCACGATCCACTGATCTTTATCCACCAACAGATCCTCCATCTTGAGTTTCCACAACTCAAAACTCTGAATATTAAATTTCCTGATCTCTATCTTTCCACTGTTCGCCATCTTATTTCACCACCATAATCGATCTCATAGATCTCCCATTGAACAGGGTCTACCACAAGCCTGAGTGAAACCCCTCAGCAACAAAGGCATCCTCTTGAAGCCAAAAAAGATCTGATACCAAATGTAGGTTTTAACCCCATACAGAAATTACCTGCATACGAATTATAAAACACAGAAAATAAACAATGCGAGAGCATAACACATAAAACACATATACATAGAGATTTTCTCCTGGATCCCAAAACAGGGACTACCAGCTTGATTTTTCATTATGTTCCTTTCAATGTTACAATACATATTTATAAATGCTGAAGCATCCAATACCATGGACCGAAAACGATGGCATCCAAAGCCATGGACTGAAAACCATTACGTGCAAAATCATGTGCGGAAAACATGCACAAAACCATAGGTAGGTGTGCCCAACCTAATATAGGGTCGAAAACCAAAATTTTATGGGGCACTACCCTGGACCCCATAGAGTGGGTTTACCTGCACCCCTCAAACCCCTTGTGACCTCCCCCGCTACGCAATCAATGCAACGAAGGGGGGGCTCTGCCCCCCTTCTAACCCCCCAGTTAACTACGTGGGCTAATCGTGGAAAGAATATAACACAACCCAACAACTATCAATAGTTAGACTCCCTTTAGTTCAATAGAGGACTAGTATGGAACCCTAATGGTTAAGTGCCCCAGTTGAGAAGTGACATCAGTGGAATAATGTATCTGATATGTATATAGCACTATTACCTTCAAGTTTGTATGAAACTCCGAGTTGATAAAGTAAAGTTGGTAGCCCTAGGAGTTGCAGCATTCTTACTGCAATATTGAGGCTCATCACTTTTTGGCAGCATTGCTGAGGATGTGTATAGGTAGATGTAATTTTCGTTTTTCTTTCTAATTTGCGTTCAACAGGTAGATGTTATTATGCAATCCTTTCTGTTTTACAATTGATTCTAAAAAACACATAAAAAGAAAAAAATTCTTTCAGGCCTCGTAGGAGTAGAGACAATTTAGGGAAATTATTGTCAAATGCCCCCACATCATAAAAAAATCAACCTTCGCTATTCTTTGGTGATTGTTAATTTCCCTCTCTGACTGCAAGGGAATTAGAATACCCATTAGGTGAACAACCAAAGATATTTGAAGAGCCTATTGGGTAAGAAGAAGAAGAAACCGTTCCACACACTTACATCATGGATGAAAACATAAAGGAGGGTAATTTTACCATTAGAGAGAATAATGGAGATGCTAGGTTGAAAAACATAAGACCCTCTTTCCTTCCTCACTTCCATGGCCTAACCTTAGAGGACCCTGATAGCTTTTTGTTTGAGTTTTCTTTCATCTGCAAAACTTATGATTATACCTCTGACGAGCAGAAGATGAAGTTGTTCCCACCCACCCTTAAGGATGCAACCTTGTGCTCATTCACGGGTTTACCTACGGACAACATCACAACCTGGGCTCAAATGTAGAAAGCCTTCAAAAACAAGTACAAGCCTATTGCAGGTCCAAATACACCAAAGAGGAAATCTTTAGAATGACCTTGGGACATGATGAATCCTTGGAATATTATGAGGAAAGGTTCCAACTTAGTTACAAAAGGGCGATATGCACCCTTGATCCCGAATCACTCAAGTTAGCCCTTCTTAGAGGAATCAGGGAGGACATTATGGAAACCCTAAACATGCTATCTGGAGGGAACCTTTCTCAACTATCTTATGATGATATCAAGATAGTTTTCAAAAACAATTATAGGGAGAAAGAAGGACCTCAGAGCAGAGTTCCTTGTCTTGTGTCAAGCTCCTTAAAAAAATGAAAAAATGACTATGGAGCAGAGGTCCTTGTCTTGTGTCAAGCTCGTTAAAAAATGAAATAAGGACCATGAGGATGGTTCTTTTAACATGCCAGCCTCGTTAAAAAATGAAATAGCTTATAAGCATGGTTATTTTTCTTGTGTCAAGCTTGTTAAAAAATGAAACAAATCCCCTTCCAATTCAAGTCTTTGATTAGATCTCGTAAAATCTCAGTCGAGTCTTTCACTTGATCTCGTAAGTGAACCTTCATTCCATCCACTTAGGTGAATGATATGAAGCTTGGGGGGCATGGTCCTCAAATTAAGTCATTATGCTGGGGGCATGCAAGCTTATCTCAAGCATAGTTTATCTTTGTTTCAAGCTTATGTAGAAATGAAACCATCTTCAAGTATACTCAAGCATAGTTTCCCATATTTCAATCTTGTGTAAAAATGAAACCATTCCCAATTTACATCTCGTGATTGTCATTTTTTATCATCTAGTTTTTCCCTGATGAGCCTTGGTTTTTTCATTCCATTGTCACCATCTCTTTGGCCGATCATATGCTTTCACTTGGTTATTTTGCCCTTTCCTGTGTAACATCTACAATGAGTGGTCTTATTAGCCAACCTCTTAACCATTACATGTTTTGAACAGTTCCATCATTTCCGGAACCAATTTCTATCCTTTTATACCACTCGTTCCTCGAGTTGGAGTCCCCTTTCAGCTCCTTTTGGACTCGAAAAATATGAAAAGATCGCCAAGTATTTGTCTTTTCTAACTCATTAAATTAAATTAATTGACGTCGTCTTAGTATATGTTGACCCTTTTTTGAGCTGAGATTGACTATTACGAAAAAGGTGCACCTTGGTCGATATGGTCAAGAGGTTCCCTCATATAATGTTTTCTACATTTTCGGATTCGAGGGACAAATTGCAAAAAGGGACATGATGGGGTTTTATTTTTCGTTTATTTTTCAAACTCTCTAAATATGAAAAAGTTACCAAGTTATTCTTCTGTCAGACTCGTTAAAATTTTTATGACGAAAGACTCGTCACCATGATGAGACCGAGTTTCTCCTTCCTAGGGCTCGAAAAACTTACTAGGATGGATTCATCCAAAGGATGAACTTATATGACAAACATATGGTATCCTCTTCAATATTGTGTAAAAATAAAGAGGTACTCTCTAGAAATAGTGGGGGGAAAATGAAGATGAAACATCCTTTGTATAGGCAGCATGTCATTCTTGAACATGATACTCATCTTCTTTCATGTCGGGTTTGGGATATCCTCACTCAGTCACTTGTGCTCCCAGGTTTTGGTTATCCATTTTACCTCTCATCTGACTATTCCACTTCATCGTTATGACCCTTGGTCCTATGTTGAGTCTAATTATACCACACTCCAGAGTTGCGTTGCCAATATGTTGAAGAGAAGTCCTATCTGCAGTCTATTACCTATAGATTTTCTGACCTTTTGTCACAGTCCTGGATCATACTTGTTTATTCCACTTTATTCCTTGTTTCATGTTGATGATGAGGGAATCATTATGAACCTCCTTCGATGAGTCACTTCCTATTGACTTCAACTCATTATCCAGGAAGATGACCTAGAAACTCCCTTTCAGTACCATGGATTTTGCATGCCTTAATGGCAAGTTCTTCGCATCAGATGACAGGTCTTTGTCATTGGCCTTCGATCAGGTGATTCCATGAGTGTTCAACTTCAGATTCGTTATCACATTCATAGTTTGTACTATTGTACTTGGAGATCCATTGAAATTATGGGTGGTTCCTCTCGTGCCTATTAAAGGTCCACATCAATGGACACATTCATTCGCATATTAGAATTCATACTTTGATCGGGTTGGGATGGAGCGCAAGACCCCCTTTTTTTTTTTTTTTTTTTTTTTTTTTTTTTTTCTAATATAAACTCAAGTTGTGTGAGTTATGTATCGTTCATGATTTTACACATGTTTCTTTTATATGAATGGATTTGACGATACCATGGGACTTTACATTTATTATGATCCTTCTGTATGGGATGGTTGTATCCATGCCTTGGATCTTAGATTACAGATGATCCTTCTGTATTGGATGGATGTGCCCATACCATGGATCCTTTCGTATAGTCCTCATCATCTGGATGGCTGCATCCATGTCGTAGATTCATGTCTTGATCTCATCTATGTATATGTATATGCATCCTTTATTTGCAGGTCTCCTAACAGTGTGCATCCTTGTCCTTGCAAAAGCTCGTAAAGCATCTCAACCATCACTCCCCATTCTGCCTTCAAGCTTTAGGGGCATATGTTACACATTATTTTGTCACACCTCCTGCACTTCCCTGTGACATACCCTGAAGTTCCTGAAACATGACCATTATACAATATACTCATCCATGTATACAACTCATATCCCTCCTACGAATTTGATTGGAAAATACCTTGAGCATTCCCTGAAGAAATAACTCTTAAACCTTAATTTGAGGATCATCGTTCTTATGAGGCTAAAAACCGTGATGGTCGCATGTTGCATTATGCCAGACTCATGATGGCATCACTTTGTTTACTTATATACCCGCGGTGGTCCCAGAAAGGCAATTTTTCCAAAGAGAATGAGAAGCTTCGTGATCTAGAAGCTTCCAGAGCAGCGAGATGGAGGTTGTTCGACGTAGATGAGGTTGAATTATCCCAACTTGGCCTCTTTGTCTTATCTCTATGAGCTACCTCCTTGAGATGAGGGC
The DNA here is from genome assembly GCA_000404065.3 of Pinus taeda. Taxonomy (NCBI): domain Eukaryota; kingdom Viridiplantae; phylum Streptophyta; class Pinopsida; order Pinales; family Pinaceae; genus Pinus; species Pinus taeda. Next base: position 112,514 of record APFE030163484.1, read on the forward strand.
CTAATCCCATCTTTGGAGAAGTCCTAACTCCCTTTCCCAGTCTATAAATTCATCCTCTCCCATTCCCAAATGGTTGGTCAGGTTAGAGGCTGGGTTGGTCTATGTCCATTTGCACCCCTATGTTGAGCTTGTGCTTAGAGGCTATTCATTAGACTTGGAGAAGGAGCGTTTGGAGATTTGCATGGATTGGACTTGGATTACCACTCAAGGAGAGCCTTTCAACATCAAGGCTATGGTTGTAAGCTTCCCTTTATTCCTTAAATAATACACAATTGCCGGTTCATGTTCCCAAAATATATATGTTCATGTATGTATTAGCTTGTCATTCCTTGATCAATTAAGTAGGTTGTTATTGGATATGATATTGGTTTTTTTATGCTTTGTTGTCTCTTGATCACTTGTGTAGGTACATAAGTGTTGAGAGAAGTAGGAACAAGTCTGTGACACAAGCGGTTCGAGGCCCTCAAAAAATGAAATCAGAATAGCATCAGAATGAGGTAGGCCATCTCTTTCATTCTACTTTTCAATTATAGCCTAGGAAGATATCTAGTTGATTGTCACTTCAGTTGTTAGACCCACTCATTGGGCTAGAGTGATCGTCTCTGTCCGTAAAGAGGATTAACCTTGTCAACAATAGGGCTAGTCAAGCTTTCGCCAGTTCCTCTTCCTCCAACACATCTATCAAGAGTGAAATTTGTAACATGTTGGAAGAATTTAAAATTGTAATGCTGCACACCCTTTCTCTGCAAGTGGACAACATGTAGATCAAGATAAAGTAGAGAGATCCTTGGCTATCTTTTGCCTTAGATGCACTAGAAGGTACCCCATAAATGAATGTCCATTAAATGTTATAGAGGTATGCTCGGTTTGTGAGGAAATCCATTTCATAGATAAGTTCCCTTATCTATGTGGATTGAAGGCTGTATACCAAGGGGCTGAAGGTGGGGCTGGACAACTCTGTTATATCAAATAAAGGAGGCCTCAAGGACCTCGACCATAGCAATAGGGCATGCAAGGGGCATCCTATTCCTATTACAATCCCAAGCATAATGCATCCCTTCACCCTTAGTTTTCTCCTGCTTATACTTCAAGACCCACACCTTCTCCTTGGTCTTATGCACCCCAATACCATTCCCAACCTCTAATTAGTCATTTCAGCCATATTCTCCCCCACATTCTCAGTGGAATACCCCATCACAAGGTTGGAGGAATCCATTCAACCAACCTCCAGCCTTATTGTCTCCACCTCCATCTCAACCACAACTCCTTCATCCTGCTCCACCTAAGCAACCTCATATGCCTAGTCAACCAAATACGAACTCGAACAACAAACATGCACAACAGGTCTATAGTGGAGAGACATCCTACTCTACATATGTTATGGAAATTCATGAAATCAACCTTAGGTCTAGAAGAGTTCTTATAGCTAACCAACCTCCATCTCCAACTAAGGAGCTTGAAGAGGAAAAGGAAGAGAGTGTTCCTAAATCCAATCCACATCATTTTCATTAAAGATTGATCCAACCTAGTTAGCACACCCTAGAATAGACTGAACTTCTGTTAGGTCCCTATAATACTAGTGATTACCCCATTACTATTGTAATTCTATCCCTTATTAACATTGTTGTGCCCCTATTGTCCCCATATTGTTATTACTGTGCCCCATAGAATCCCTCTATTGTTATTTTTGTGCCTTTATATTATTATTGTTAGGTCGGCTGGATTATATTGTGACTCCTTAGACTCCTATATATAGAAAGGAGGTTTTGTCATTTGAATCATCAAGGAATAATTCACTTCTGTAATGTAAAGGAGGTTTCCCCCTCAAAGAGGCTGAATTTGAAGGCATTGATCTATCTTTTCTATCTTTTTGTGAGCTGGTTTCATAACATTTGGTATCAGAGCTTTTGGATTCTAGGGTTTTGCTGCTCCAAATAGCTCATCGTGGTATTTTCGCTATAACTTTTTTTTCTGCGACATTTAAGAAGTTAAAAAAAAAAAAAACAACTTGAGACGAAATCGCACTGAACCTTGGGTCTGAATTTCAGATCTTTTCGCGCTATATTTGCGGAGATATGATTTGAGGAAGTTGGTCTTTTTGCAGACTCCCGAATTATATTCCAAACAGGTGACCTGGGGAAAATCATCATAACTTTCTCTCTAAGCATCAAATTGAAATTTCGTAAGAAGGTATAGAAAGAGGATGGACTGTATTTTCTTGTATATATTTTTCAGAGCCAAAGTTCGAAACAGGGACACGTGGCACGTCGTACAAGTTTGCTCTACTGAACTAGTCTATAATCAGGTCACTGTGGGAGATTTTGCATCACTCTTCCTTAGAGAACCAAATTTGGATCAGATTTGTGGCATTGGAAAGAGGACACAAAGGGCTACTGCAAATCACAATTTCAAAACTAGATGATCCAAAATTACAAAGATACATGAGAGGCAATATCAAGCTCCTACAAAGTGAAAAAAGGTGTGTAGATTTTTTTAAATTCTTTCTTAAGCTTGGTTTGAAAAATTATTTTGAAGGAATTCAAAGGGCATAGTAGAGCATTATTATCGGTAACTGATGCCCTAAGGAAAGAAAATGCAAATACCTAGTAAGCGCCATGAAAGCTCTAGCATGAATCATGAAGAAGAGGAAGACATGCTACATGATATATCAAAATTACAAGACCAAGTGCAACAAATGTCACTCTCACAAAAGCTAACAGAAGCTAAGATAAATGGCGTGGAAGTGAAGATGAATGGCATGGAAGCTAAGATGGACAATTTGAAGATAGATTTGAACACAAATTTGACGACAGACATGGTAGATTTGAAGACAAATTTGACAAATTTTCTACAAGAAATACTTACTAATGGTGAAAGGGCAGTAAAGGAAACTCATGATGTGAACAAAAGAAATGTTAATCATGATTTCATAGACTCTAATGTGGGATCGAAGACCCACCATATTCTAAAAATCGATATGAGGAATTTTGATGGAAAGGATCCCGCAACATGGATATTACAGATGGAGCAATTTTTCAATCTCAATAATGTGAAAACACACAAAAGGTATGTGTTGCAACTTTATATTTGGAACCAAATCAGTTTGTATTGTATCAATGTCTTTGCTCTCGTAAAAAAATTATCACTTGGGAATTTTTTACGAAAGAATTGACAACACATTATGAGGATACAAAAAGCAACACTTTTTTTAGCCAATTGTTAAGTCTCAAACAAAAGGGTTCAATAATGGAGCACATTGAGGAGTTCCAAAAATTGAACATAAGGGTAAAAGATATTCTAGAGGAGCATAGGATTGATGTGTTCATAGGGTCTTTAAAGGATAATATCCAACATGATGTTTGCCTCTGAGAACCTGATTCATTAGAGAAGGCATTCAGGTTAGCAAGAGAAATGGAAAGAAAAATTATGGCAACCAGGAAGCATACCACTCACATCTATCAAGACGGAAGTGGTGTTGCCGCTAGTCTTCTAAAACCTATAAGGTTGACACCACAACAATTGGAAGAAAAAAGAGCAAAAGGGCTTTGTTATAGTTGTGATAGAAAATACACTAAAGGTCATAAG
>APFE030163484.1:116656-138740 GCA_000404065.3 Pinus taeda
TCGCAAAGTTTGTTAAGAAATTATGGGAAACAGAACTCAGCTAAACACTATTGGAAGAAAGATGCATTTTCATGGACTCTAGAAGCAACAAAGGCCTTCGAACATCTTAAAGAGGCAATGTGCCAAGCACCGATCTTAGCTACACCAGACTTCACAAAAACCTTTACTGTGGAATGTGATGCTTCAGGAATGGAATTGGTGCTGTTTTAATGCAAGATGAAAGACCCATTGCTTTTGAAAGTCGTCCAATCAAGGGAAAGTTTTTACACAAAGCTATTTATGAGAAGGAAATGTTGGCAATACTCCATGCACTTAAGAATGGCGACCCTACCTAATGGGAAGACACTTCAAGGTAAAAACGGATCATGATAGCCTTAAATACTTTTTAGAACAAAGATTATCCTCTGAAGAAAAACAAAAGTGGGTCGCAAATATTTTGGGTTATGACTTTGAAATCATCTACAAAAAAGGGAAGCAAAATGTGGTGGCAGATGCACTCTCAAAAAAGGATGAGGATGTGGAAGCATTTTTGTGTGCCATTTCTATTATCCAACCAGATTGGATAAACAAAGCAAGGGAGGAATGGAAGAATGATGAAGAAGTGGGGGCACTTATTCGAAAGTTACAACAAGATTCCAATACATCTGATACATTTAGATGGCAAAATGATTCATTATGGTACAAAGATCACTTATACCTCTGTAAGAATTCCCAACTCAAGCAAAATATTCTTATGGAATTGCACACTTCTCCCTTAGGAGTGCACTCAGGATTTTTAAAAACTTATCATAGGGTTAAGAAGGAATTTTTTTGGGATGGCCTTAAATCGGATATTCAAAAGTTTGTGGCGGAATGTTTGGTTTGACAAAAAAATAAAGTTGAAACAATTAAGACCCCGGGTCTATTACAACCTTTATCCATTCCAAGCCAACGTTGGGAGGAGGTTTATGTGGATTTTATCATAGGTTTACCCGAGTCTGAGGGAAAAAGTGTCATCATGGTGGTAGTTGACAGATTTACCTAGTATGCACACTTTTGTGCATTATCACATCCATTTAAAGGCAGTATAGTTTCTACTGCATTTATGGAAACAATTCAAAAGCTACATGGAAACCCAAAGAGTATTGTAAGTGACAAAGATCCCATTTTCACTGGAAATTTTTGGTCATAACTATTTTCTTGTCTTGGTACTTAGTTAGCTCATAGTTCATCTTATCATCCTCAATCTGATGGGAAAACTGAGATAGTAAACAAATGTTTGGAAGGATATCTTCGTTGCTTTGTATCTAATAAACAAACACAATGGGTCAAATGGTTTCCTATGGCTGAATGGTGGTATAACACTTCCTTCCATACAGCAACAAAAATGACCCCATTTATAGCACTTTATGGATATCAACCACCATCCATCACATCATATTTAAGAGAAAATTCTAAGGTTCAAGTAGTGGAACATCACATCGAGCATCAACAACAAGTCCTTCAACTCTTAAAGGACAACCTCGTGTTGGCGCAGAATAAAATGAAACAACAGGCAGATCAACATCACAGCGAAAGAAGTTTTGATGTAGGTGATTGGGTACTCCTATGGCTACAACCATATAAAAAAATGTCCCTCAAGCAAGCTAAGAAGGATAATAAATGATCACCAAAGTATTATGGCTCGTACAAGCTGTTGCAAAAGATTGGTACTATGGCATACAAATTGGAGCTTCCTGCAGCTTCTCGAGTGCACCTAGTTTTCCATATTTCATGTTTAAAGAAGGTTATAGGCAACAATATCCCAGTTCAGACAATATTGCGAGAACTTGACGAGGAAGGAAAAATTATATTAGAACTGGAAGCAGTGGCAGAAACAAGAACTTAACAGCTACAAAATCGATCAATTTCAGAGTATCTCATCAAGTGGAAGAACTTATCTGCTGAAGATTCCACATGGGAAGATGAGAATTTTATACAGAAGCATCCATAACTATTGAAGTGTTGAGGACAACACTTTCTTTAAGGAGAGGGGCATGTTAGGTCCCTATAATACTAGTGATTACCCCATTACTATTGTAGTTATATCCCTTATTAATATTGTTGTGCCCCTTTTGTCCCCATATTGTTATTACTGTGCCCCATAGAATCCCTATATTGTTATTTTTGTGCCTTTATATTATTATTGTTAGGTCGACTGGGTTAAATTGTGAATCCTTAGACTCCTATATTTAGAAAGGAGGTTTTGTCATTTGAATCATCAGAGAATAATTCATTTGTGTAATGTAAAGGAGGTTGCCCCTTCAAAGAGGCTAAATTATAAGGTGTTGATCTATCTTTTCTATATTTTTGTGAGATGATTTCATAACACTGACTTATTAATCAAACCTTTAAATGCTATATCCATTGCTCTTTGGAAGGTAGCCTTAGCATTAATTAATTCGAAAGGAATTTTCTAGTAAGCATATGTTCCCCACTTGGTTCTGAAGGTAGTCTTTAGTTTGTCATCTGGATCCACCAATATTTGATTATATCCAGAAAAACCATCTAGAAAAGACATTAATTTAGAACTAGCCACTGAATGAAGAGTCTATTCCATTGTTGGTAGTGGGAAGTTATCCTTTTGGCTATCCTTATTAAGATTTCTATAATCAATGAAAATTCTAATGCAATCATTCTTCTTTCTAAGAGGTAATAAGCTAGAAACCCATTTTGAATGTCTAACAGGGAAAATTATCTTAGCTTTCAAGAGTTTGTTTAACTCTGCTTTGATCTGACCTTCTAGGTTCGGATAGATTTTCCTCAATTTTTGCTGCACTGGTTTCTCTTCAGAAATCATTGGAATTGTGTGCTGTATGATGGAAGTATCATATGTTTTTAGGTCATCATAATTCCAAAAGAAAACATTTTTATATCTATTCAATAGTCTGATAAAGGAAAATATTTCTTCTGAGGTGAGCCTTAATCCTAGATTAATATTTTGCGGTTTGGCCTCAGTGCCAAGATTTATTAATTCAAACCTCAAAGTAGAACTTTGAAGTTTCAAATTAGTAACTTGTTTAAATCTGTCCTTGATGTCATAAAGATCTTCAATTTTGATCACCGATCTTGGTATGGAATTCTCCTCCGGCCTTTGCTTTATATGAATATCATAAACACTCTCATCAATAATCTGGTCATCATAGGATTTTTCAGAAGTTAAGAAATTCAAAATGTCGTCGTCATGATTAAATACTCACCAATTGGTGACATTTTTTGGAACTGATCATCTAAAAATCAATTCGACTAAAAATCTATCAGGGCTGTAATCCTCGGATGGGAGGAGCTTAGAAGCAACATTGGCTAATAAATCAGTTGTTGCATTCTGAGATCTAGGAATGAGAGAGATATTAAATGCTATAAAATGAGATATAAGGTCTTGAACCAAGGACTGGTAATGCTTGAGATGTCCAGAAAGGAAATGAATAGTATTCCTTACATGTTTGATGAAAATCTCAAAATCACCAAATAGTTTTAGATATTGCACTTTCAGGCCTATTTTTTTGTAAAGCCCTTGAACCAATGCCTTATATTTAATAGCATTATTTGTACACTCAAATTCCAGTCTGCATGATAACATAGATTTTCCCCTTAGGACTAACTATAATACATCCTGCTCCTGCACCGTCATTGGCTTTTGACCCATCAAAATATAAAGACCAAAATACAAGCTTATCTTCAATTTTATCTACAATTTCTTCAGCCATAGTCACACTCCTTGATGTATCTTTATGAGAAAAATTTTCTATTTGCGACGTGAAACTATTAACAGAGAAAGGTGATGATCGAGCGTTAAAATTACCAAAGAATGATTTAGCTGAGTAATTTCCGAGAATGTTATTATTGAAAGCTATGGGTTGATTTTCCTACTCAAAATCCATTATAGTATGGGTCATGTGCTTCTCTCGATCAATCCTAATTTGATTTGGTTTCCCTTTATAGGGAAGCCACATATGATACCAATCAGTATAAATGTAACCATGGAGTTTTTAAGAACAATCCCTGCTTAAAATCAACCCATAAAACTCAGGGATGTCAGCAATCAATATATCAATTCTCTGAACTACTCTAGGATCAGCTAATAACATAATAGTGACTAAATTGATTTCTCCTAATACTTGAACTTTAGTTCAATCCAACTGAATAATATGCATTGCATATTTTTGGGGCTCAATGTTCAATTTTGAGCAAACCAAAGTTGGCATTATGTTTGATGAAGCCCCTAAATCTATTAAGCAATTGTGAAGATTTCTATTGTAGATTTCATAGGTCAAGAGAAAAGGAGGAGCATGAGAATTAGATCTATCTCTGATCAAAACAACATCAATAGAATATACTCTATATGGTGGTGGCTTACCTGTTCCTTTAGCCGCCTTGGACAATACAACATTTGGAAGAGGAGAAGAAGGTACTACATTTAACTCTTTGAGTAGTAATTTCTGTTGATGTTTGAGCTCGCTAAGCTCAAGTAAAGAGATATTTACTCTAATATTATTCATGTCTTCTATGATGTTTTAATCCATAGAGTTAGAGACTACTAATGTCTTGGATGATGAGGGTGGATTGGAAGATGATGGCTAATTTTGAGTAGACAATGTTGTAAATTTCTTTATGGGAGCCTTATCTTTGGCAGTAGGACTTACATTTTTCTTCTTTTGAGTTTTTTTAATAGGATCTGAAGCTACTTTACTCCTGGTACTTACTAGGAAAGCTTCCTGTTCACTTTCAATATCTAAATTGGGGAAAATGAAGTCCCACATACCGTGGCATTCAACAACCTCATCTTCTTCAGTTTCCTCTGATGACAAGATTGTGTCTTCATCCTCATCATTATCTGGATCTGATTCTACATTAGATATGACATTAGGTGGTTTTGATTCAACACTTTTGAAGTTCTTAAATGGCTTTTTAGTGGCGGTTTCGGCTACCTGTTTCTTAATCTCTACCATCCCATTAGACATAGTATTTAAAACCTTTGCATACCCTCCATATCATATGGATCTTTAGCCACTTTCTTCTTCAACTAATCTTTAAAAGTAACTTTTTTGGACTTTCGCTCTTCAAGAGGGGTTTTCTTCTTTAAAGAGATGATACGTTTCTCAATGATGATTGCTTCTTTCATATTCTTTGGTAAGGTGGGCTTTGTAGCTCTATCAACAAAGATTGCTATATTCAAAGGTAAGGCAGATATATACCATTCGCTTCGAACCTCTTCACTGGGCTTAGACGTTACAGGAATCTTATTTATGAGCTTATTAAATCTCGAGTTGAAATATTTAATAGCTTCTCTCAATTCAGTCTTAAGATTTGAGAGATCATTGAATAATATTGCTATGGACCTATCATCACCGAATTTAGTAAAAAATTGCTATTGGAAAGCATTCCAACTAGTAATGGATCCTGTTGGTAATGAAAAATACCATGATCTAGCTGCTCCTTATAGGGTGTATGGGAAGAGCCTCACAACAACATCTTCTTCTATTACCCCATTTAAGTTTATCAAAAACATAAAGTTGTTTATGTGTTCTTCTGCCAGTATGCCTATATCTGGATTAAACTTTGGCAACCACTTTTCAGAATGGGCTCGCAATTGAAACAAGGGTGGAGGCATTGCGACTACCCCTAGATTTGTCCATGGCCTTGGTTGTGGTTGATTGTGTGCCATTATTTTTCTAATAGCAGAAGAAAGTGAGGATGTAGTTACAAGTGGTTGGGAAGAGGATGTCGGAGTACCTGTACCCTGTTGGAAAATGATATGAAGTTGGGGAGTGGATGGATGACTTTGCAATGGATTGGATGAAATGGATGTTGATGATGAAAGAGTTTCACTATCAAAATCTTCAGGAGTCTTCCTCTCTCTTTTCCTTTTAGCAGAAGAAATTATGTTGGTTCAATGCCAAGCTTTTCACTCTGTAATCTTGTAGGAGGATGAGAAGGAATGTATTGGGAAGTCACACTGTCGTGAGATAACTCAAACTTTTCTTGCGATATTGAAGACCCTTGAAGTTTATGAATTAAAGAATGAACTTCAAGGGGTTCAAGAGTGGATTTATATGAGATGTTGAAGTTTTCAGTAGTGGTTGTTGTTTTTCCAACTTTTTTCTTGAAAATTGGAGATTTAGAATGCGAGAGAGAAGTCAGGGGAGATGTTGAGGGAGATTTACTCTCAGAATGGGCAATGGATTTGGATTTTCTTACCATTCACAGTTCATGCCCTCCTTCTAGTGCCAAAAATGTTGATGCCTCTAAAATAGCTGCATCAACATCGGGAAAACCACTCGGTCCAGACCTTAGTGCAACTCCTTTTCCATTTGGTATGGTGGCTCCGACTGGATGTAATGGGACTAGTTTCCCAGTGATATATGAGTTGATGGGTGATAGGTTTATAATGTATAATGAAAGTGATACGTGTTTTGTTCTAAAGTGCAAAAATATACAAAGATAACTAATCTATCCCGAGTATTCTTTTAGCAACATGATTTTTTATTGTTTCTATTAAATAAATAGCCATAAAGATGACTTACTCATAAAATAGAAATATGCATTCATATGATGATTAATTTTTTTAAGTAATTAAACAAAGTAATAATAAAAAACATTATCGCATTGATCATAATATATCATTGACATATATATTCAAAAGATAACAATTATGAAACCTTTAGAAATGATAGGTTAAAGAATTTCTTTATAAAAACATATATATATCAATAATAACAATGTTGCTAAATGTTCATTCACATAGAGAAATAAGACAAAAACAGAGATAATAGTACCATATGCATTTGGATTCTCCCTATGTAAACAACATTCAAATTCTACTTTCTAGTTTGGGAATTCCTTCAAAAGACGCAATAGTGAAAATCTCATAAGAGCCTCTTTGTCAATATGCAGAACTTTGGTCGAGTCTTTGATAAAAAAAAAATATTAGAAGTACAGTAGTGCAACTCCCAAGGTAAGTTTTAATACAATTTGCAGACCCTTCTAAATAAATGAAAGGGTCTTTCAATACTAATAATGACAACAAACTATGAATAAAAATCGCTATGCATGGTCTAACTTAAGACATATAAATCTGGGATTTATCATGAAAATAGCAGTGCTGTGGCAGTTGAATGAATTCACTGTATCGACTTCTTTTCTTGTGACTGCAGTTGATAGATTACGAGCATAGACTATATTTCTAGTGGCCGACTCATCCTAGAGTGTAGCTGAGTTGTATAGGTGGCATCACAGAGTTCAGAGATCATGCAGTTGATTGCAGTCGAGAGACACTTCATGGCCATACGCTAACTATGCAGCTTGACAAGGAAAAACCAGAATGTTTCCCATGTCAAGCTTTGGATTCCTCCGATCAATTTTTCCCTGTGCACCAACTCGTTTTTCCAATGTTGTTCCAACAACTTTTCTTGTGGGAGTTTACCTGGAGAGCAATCTGTGATCAAATTAGACATATGCAAACTGTTATTTATCAATTCAACTAGACTATTTGTTGCAGCTCTACATCTAGATCTTGCTCTTTCAGTTTTCATTAATTGGGACTCCCATTTGGAAAACAAGATTTTCTTATGTGATTCTTGTATCCTTGGTAGATTGGCAGCCATTCTTTCTTTTGAATCTTGTTAGGATAGGAATTTGGTTAACTTTTCATCTGCATTATCTAATTCGAGCTTGGCATCTACTACTTTTTCAATCATTGATGCAGAGATATCACATAAGGGGTTGGCCAATGATATATTATGGTATAGAATATCGAATTGTCGAGACAAAACTTTGGTTATTTCCAGGGCTTCTATTCTGAATTCATCTACCCATGGATACCCTTTGAACCGTTCTATCTACTCTTTCATTTGTGCGATTTGATCTTCTTTTGATTTCTTCTCCTGCTCACTTAGCATTTGCAGCCCGCTCAATTCCTGAGACAACCCCTATTGTTTATGGACAGTCTGTTCATCAATCCTATACTTTTCCAGTTTTAACTGCTCTTTTAATTGTTCATTTTGCTGCCTCTGTTTTATCAACTGCTGCTCAAGTTGACCTATCTTTTATTATTTTTCTATCGATTGTGCCTCCAATTGGATGATCGCATGGTATTTTTGCCACATCAGGTGACTGACCTCTGAGGCCTTATCCATTGTCACTGCTATGTAAGCTCCCACATACTTGATAGTTTTGTTAAATCCTCAGAGGGATTGATGTTTGCTTTCCATACCACATTCATCATTTCTGCCTGAGGAGTTAAAAGAGGACTTTGATCAATTTTCCTCTTCTTCCTTTGTCTTTTAACAATAGCCCTATGCTTTGGACTATAGAAGACATCAAGTGGTGGTATTTCTTCATTTTGTAATACAATCTACTCAATCGAATTCTCGGGAATAATCTCTATATCTTGATGAATTTTGGGTGGGCTACTTGTTCCTTTAATCGAAACTGTGTTGACTTTTGGCTTGTCCACTGCAGCCATTTCTGGTGTAGTGAACTCTTGGGATTTATTGGGGTTATTGATGATCTAATAAAATTGTTCCCATTCCTTGATTAACTTAGGATCAATATTAATATCCGTATCAAGGGGTTCACTAATTCCTCCCTGCTTTTGTTACTTTTCTAGGGTCTTCTCACTTTCATGAATCTTTTCAATTTCAGGAGTCTTCTCACTAATTTTCTCTTCATTGTGGCCTTGTGGTTGCACCATAGAGGTAGTGTTTAATAAGTCCAGAGGTAGCGTTTCCAATATTTGTGTCCTAAACTTATAAAATTCCTCTAGTCCATCCGCTCCCAATTTGTTTTTGGCTAGTTGTTTGACTTGAGAAAATACTTCGGTTGAAACAAAAGAATCATCGTAGTTATCCTTCTCATGTTATTCAACGACTTTGACCTGAGAAGTAACATTGTAGGCAACCGGTCTAGGATCGTACTGCCTTTTTGGGATGACTGCTAGCTTTAATAGCTTTATTTTCCCAGCTTCCTTCTCTGCATGTTTGAAGTCATGTAGTGTAAAAGCACCACATCAGAGGGGGAATGTTGTCCACATGTGATTTTTATACTCCTTTAGGTTCCTTGACATCCCTTCAACTATTATCTGATGTGCTAATTCTCAAGAAAGCAATTTATCAGGGATATATCGGGGAAGGACATGTGGGTTAGTAGTGCTGCCGAAAAGTCTTATGTAAGTGAAATTTTCTTCACCAAACCAACTAGCAATTGCAGTTAGGTTGATAGAAGCTTCCTCGAATAACCAAGGAGTAGGTTTATTGAATACGGCATAATACATGGGAAGGATGAAACCATGACAAATTCCATAAAGGTGGTTTTTGTAATGGGCTTTCCACAACTCTTTATGCTAAATGTGAATGGGATTGGGATCCTGCGGAGTCCATTTCCATCCAAGAATGGGGCATTCGAAATTGAAACAAATGGTGTCCATAATATAAGCACTCATATAAACGGGGGCATTATCTGAGTGGTTACGAACTTGTTCTTTCTATAATCAAGTATTTGGCTTGGCATTTTGTCAGACAAAATGGTCGCCCAATCCATGGTATAGGAATTAATTGCAGTCTCCATTAATGGTACAATTCCAATAGAAAATTTAACAGAATCATGGACTCTGAAGAGTCTGCACATTATTGCACCAGCATAACAATAAGGAGATGCCAACAAATCTACAAAGTACATACCTGATGTTTCATGCTTGTGCTTGGTCGGAAAATGCCTCCATTGTCTGATAGGGTCAGATTCGATGGCGTTCTCCTTGGCGAAAGACTACAAAAGCCCTTTGTTATAACGCTTCTTGAGTTTAGGAAGATGGTACATTTGTTTAATATCTTCTACTCTGAATGACCCAAACATTCTTCCATCAGCAGAAAAGAACATTCTGTCTGTGATATTGATGCTCTCAATAACCCATCTGACGATGTCATTATAGGGTAAAACTTTGACACTGGCTGCTATTTTATGAAGATAAGAGCACGCCAAATCCTTAAGAGTATTCTTTGACTTACACGTGGAATCTGTTGTTTCCTCTTCTTAAATTTCTTTTGGATCCTTAGCTTGTAGTAAATTGTAAATACTTTCCCAAGATGCCTTGCCTAGACTGAGGTAGGTAGTATTAGATATCAAGACCTTCTTCACTGGTTCCTCTTTGGCTACGATGGGGGCCTTGGTTTTCTTCGATTTCTTCATCATCTTTGTTGGGGTCATCAACTCATACTTGCTCTGTAAAGGAAACAAAAGAACGTAACAGAGAAAAACCTGTTCAAAGCTAACACATAATACAAGGCTTAATGGTAATTCAAGCGTGATAGGTAATATGAAATGAGATATTACCACGAATGAAATATTCTAAGGATTCAACCTTAACTGTTGTATTAATGACTTCCGTAACTGCCAATCATGGTAGTTAAATGTAATAATGATAGGTCACATTGCACATACTACTAAAAATCTCTTAAAATGGATCTCTTGGTTTTCTTGATCAGCGATTAGCGAAAATTGCATATCGCAGATCAGGAGGTTCAAAGGTGAATCTTAAGCTATTAACATAAGCAGCTCCGATTGCGATAAAGGTGAGAGGTATTGTTGGGAGGTGTGATAGTCAAAAAATCGTTTGTTTCTTAAGGCTTAAACTCGCTAATATACATTTAACCACCTTTTATCGAAAAGCACACTTTTCCTTTATGAAATCACATCGACGAATCCGAAAGGGGCTTTTGTTATGTGTTTCATGGTATGTGCGATGGCCGATTGCGATTGTATTATCACATCTGGGGTTTGGCATAGACCTTTGGAATGCTTCATTGTTCAACCTACGATTTGTGATTTCCGATAGCATTATCGCATTGGAGATTTTCCAATGAGAGCCTTTTAAGCATATCATTTAAATAAAAGATACAACATATTATTTTACATTTGTTTTACAAAAAGGTTTTGGATAATATTTATATTAGATAAAACCTTTTTACAAGGACTTACATGTGTTATGTGATTAAATCCAAGATTACAATTATTATTGAATTATTGAATTTAACTAAGTCTTAAAAAGGGGACCCATTTCTAATTAAAGTTTTGGATAAAATTTTTGAAATGGGGCGTTGTTGTATAGCACAACAAGGTGTTTCTAAATTCACCTGCAATGTTAAAATTTAGGCAGATGGATTAAATTCGCCCATTAAAGTGGTCTATGAATTCATCTATACTGCTAAAATTATAATAGCTTTATACAAGATAGAGTATAAGTTTATAATATATATAGTAATTTTACACTCCCTTTGGAAGGAGGGGCAACAAAGAGAGTTTGAAACTAATATAGAAGGGCTTTAAGGCTTAACAAGAAATTGTTCCTCAATCTTACAAAGACAACACACTATTTGATGTGGGGTTTCTTTAGTGTGGTATAGAGACTATGATTTTATTAATTTGAATTCAATGTTGATTTAAACTTGGTATATTATGAAATTGAGGTGAAACTAAGGCACACAATTTGGGGTGGTAAGGCGAGAGATATATTTGAGCCTAAATTAGTGAGCGTTGATGAAAATCATCATCAATACCTATCTATGTCTGCTCTACGTCAAATAGAATAACTCTATGTATTTTTTTTGCTATTTTATGTGAGCCATGAGATGAGTTCACAACTAACCTGTGGTTTGAGTAGCCGTTATCCAAGGGCATCTAAGCCATCAAAATTTTCGAGCAATCACATTTAGCTTGGGCCACACCAACCCTTAACCTGAATGTATTTTTGCCCTTATATTTTTTAATCAGTGACCTTTACACCACGAGTGCCTTAAAAAAACACCCTATCACCATCTATTCTATGCCTCATGGGAAACTATATTCCAATACTGATTTCATTATTATTTTTGGTTTTTTTTTCCAATACATAAATTTTATAAAATTTTAATTATGAGTAAATACTAATCCAATACCTAAAGTTTATCCATTTTTTTAAATGTTGGGAAAACATATCATAAGTCAGCTATCAGACCAATAGAAGGGATAACCATCACTAACTATTATCCGCTAATGCAGGTTGACTCATCACTATTATTCAAGGAAAACCACACCACCTCTAATTACCCACTCGTGGTCCACAAGGGGGCATGCTCTCACTCATGTTAGATGCCTCTAGGTCTTGGTTTATTAACATGTTTCCTCGCGTTTGAAGAAAATGAGTTCTAAGATAAGAAAAAGAAATTTTAAGACATACTCTAGACCTGAAATTATATCCATTCTTACATTAGTTATATTTTTTTTGGTATTTAAAATTAAATATGTGTGGCTTTTTTAAAACATTTAAATTGATTTACATTCCATTTACCAAATTTAAAAAATATATAAATTGTATAGATATTTTTGAATTTACAAAATTAAGAAATGTTATATAAAGAAAAATAAATAAAGCCTTACTCAAGTAGAAACTAGACTTGTGCTTAGGTGTAAATTTTACATTAATGTTATTGTCTATAGTCCAACTCCAACTCTCATAAAAGCCATATAATTCTCCGATTTCAGATTTTAGGGACTTACAGAATCTGAATGTGAAGCTTTCCCTAGGATACATGAGACACTCATATTTTTTTAGGTTCTATTTGAAATAAAATTCCTCAAAAATGGAGGCCCATATGGATCAAAAATCTATGCACATTGCCAATGTTCTTAATTTCGTATACCAGGGCTCTTGCAAATCACCTTACACCCTGTTGTATCTTTTTTAATCTAAAGGTCACTACATAGTATAATGGGGAAAAATTAGGTGTACAAAGCCATGAAGAGGGACAAAATGGCCACTGTTGGCGGGCTTGAGGGAATCAAAGATGGAATGACATGTACCCTTCCATACCTTACTCCTTTAAATTTTTTAATTTTCAAATTTTCAAGGGGTGGTGGAGGTCAAATAAAGCTCTGAATGGCATGTACGCTTCCACACCTTACTCCTTTAAATTTTTTAATTTTCAAATTTTCAAGGGGTGGTGGAGGTCAAATAAAGCTCTGATATAGAAATGGAAATCAAGTCAATACATATGTTTTTGGCATAATGACATTTTTTTTTCACACATGAAATGAATCCAATAGATCTGAAACCCTTACCTCTTTTTATTTTGAAAAATAAAAATTTATGATGCTCATTGAATCCTTTTTGTGGTTGAATGCTATAGTCACCATTGGTAACACTTGATCTTGAAGTTAGTTCTGTAAAATATTTTAGTGTTTTCTTTAAACTCAAGAAACATTAGAATTAGTGTGAACACATCAGGCAATACAAGCAGATTATTTTCGTGGGTGAGAGGGTTGTTAAAGGGAGAATATTTAAACACACAAACTTTCATTTGGCTAAGTTGCCATGATAGGGTGTACTCTTCTGTGAGAATTACCTAAGAATTACACCATGCCCCAATCACTTAATCATGCCTTTGGTTATTGAATCTTAGTTACATCCAAGTGATTTTCTATCAAAATGAAACAAAACTTGAAGGAAAGCTATTAATCACAATCAATTTCAATCAACTAAGTTACTGTAGTAGGGGTTACTCTTTTGTCCAAATATCGAAAGACTTGCATCTAATTCCAACTACTTTTTTGTTCATTTGAAGAACTGAAGCTTTGCCATTGCTTGGGTACTCTTTTGTTAAAATCACTTGGGAATTTCACTTGCCACTAACTACTCATTCATGCTCTATGGAATTTAATCTTTGCTATTGTTTGGATACCATTTTGTAAATATAACCTAGGACTTGAACTTGGAACCAACACTTATTCGTGCTTCTGGGAAATGAAATATTGGCCATTTCCTTCATCATTGAATGATGACCTCATTGTCATGTTTGAAAATAATATCACTACAACACACTCTTATTCCTAATATTTGAGGCACAATATTAACAAAACATGGATTAGGTATAATTTATGTAAGTTAGTATCTAGTGTCCATGCGTTCTTTGTAGTTTTCTATATTTTTAGGGTTCACCATTAATGAATTTCAAAGTTTATTTGACACATAATTCATTGAACATTTTTCCAAGGACAAAATGAATTGAACTTGCAAGCCATATATGCATTTTTTAGACACAATGTAAAACTATTTCCTTGATTGATTAATGAAGTTATTACAATTCCTACGGAGTCTCATCTCTACCAAAGACAACATGAATGATGGCGTGTATGAGGTGGGTTGATGCACCAAATAGTGAGGAGTCTAGTCCCATAATATTGTTGGTAACTCTAGGCTTAGTAAAGTTATATTCATGGCTTTTGAAACATGAATTCGCAATTATGTTCTTTGTTAGCTAGTGTTCAAGGGGATGAAGTGGCTAGGAATATTTTGAAGTTGTGGACTATTTAACATTGCTCTAGAGACAACTCTTGTTGCTTGATCTGAAATTATTAGGATAGATTATGTGATAGTATTTCCTTCCTTGTTGGTGTGATTTTAGTTTATATATATATATATAGAGGTTCCTCGTTTGCAACAATCAATGTATTAAGACTAAAGTGGAGTTTGTTTATTTTGTCTTTTTTCATTGTGTCATTAAATGGACTAATCTAATGAAATATGGGTAGTTGGTATTACTATTTGAAACAACTTATTTTGGAGGTTTAGCATCTATTACCAAGCTAAATTTACATTTGGTAATGGTCTCTCGCCCTACAAATCCCATCCAAAATAGTCATAATGAGAATTATCAGTCATGGCATCATATCAATAACACAACCTATCAACTCTCGGATCCTTTTTACCATACTGGTTATGTTGGATGACATGGCCAAATCTAACATATCTAGAAACCGTTCTACTGATAAACTTCCAACAATATATAGAGAGCCTCTTTCCTGCTCATATTCGAAGAGAATCTTTATCAACTAATTAATAATTGTATGTCTGAACAAGGAAAATTCAGTTTTGTCTATCCACAAATGTGTGATAGCTACAACAATATTTTTACTTTTATTTGACGCATCTTAGTTGCATACCCAACATTGAGTACACTTCTCCATGATTCTTGTGTGAGAGCTTCCATCATTATATGAGTATTATAATTTTACTCCTATAAAATTTCAGAATTTGAACATGCTTCAATTCTGCTAGACGAGAATACCTTAGGGAATTTGATGAATGATGGAAAGGAGTAACAAAAGAGAACAAATAAACAACATAAAAAGTAATAGGGAATAATCTTAGGACTAACCTCTTGATTGTATTAATAACAATGTACTATGTATGATGGTTTTTAATATCTCCAAGCTATCAAAAATGCATTATGTTGGAAACCAACACTTTTCCCACTCAAAGCCTTATCCAAAGATGAGGGAAATTAGAACAGAGTGATAAAAGAAGACGAATTAGGGATTTTATAAGCTCAATCTATTTTACATATGTTGAGGTGTCTTCCCATAGGATCCAATTGGAAAAAGAGAGGACAAAGTGAATTGTCATGGGACTTCCATGGGTGTATAATTTTGACAATACCATGGGGCACATTTTTTTTGTTTGAAAGAACTCATGCGTTACTCTCATTTTGGGTAGTATTGAGGAGTGAGGGTGGGGGTTCTCCCACACATCACCTATAGTCACCCCTTTTCCATGTGTGTAGATATCAAGAAGCCCAAGAATGTCTTAGTGTTCTATGGTTTCACAAATATTTCAAGTGATCATGGACAATTGCCACTCTGCACCATACTCGGTCTGTTGAAAATATGAAAAATATTATCCAACTTTAAATTGGGATTTATATCGAATCTAATAAGATGAATAAAATAATCACTATAATAAAGGATAAAAACCATCCCCAAAATTTATGCCTAATAAATGTCTCCCTTGGGTGTCACCCTCTTCTAACAATGTGGAACCCAATCTAGGGTAACGTTAGCTCTGATGAGCCAAATTTCAGCTAGGTGTATGGGTTTAGTTGAAGAAATAAGGAGACATTAAATAAACTTATAGATTCTGATATGAAATAAAGGGAAGTGGGCTATTCAAAATGATTTGAATGTATCTCATTGTGTTTGCTACATCATTTTATGAATTTTAATTATTTTGTATCATTTTTTATATTTTTTTATCACAAACATTTAAATGCTACACCTTAATTAAGGTGTCTTGCATGACTATATTTTCATGAAACTAAAATCTAAATTAAATCTTTGTAGTAGTGAATTAAATGTTTTTCAATTGAGGAATATTGTTTGACATTGTGAAGAAATTTCCAAGTTATAAATCAAAATTTAAATTTGGTATGATTATAATTGTTACTCAAATTTTTGTAGATATAATGTCTATTATGTTAGGTGTTGGGGTCCTAAAAGGTGAGAACCAAAGGTATTTAGTGGCTGGAACTTTTGAATATGGGAATCTTCCATTGGTTTCTTTGATATCGTTAGAATTTAGTTGTTATGATTTTAATAAGAAAAGGTAAGCCAAGCATGTTTTGAGTAGGAAAATATGAATTTTTTTTTGCAAAATTAGTTCATCCTATATGTGACAACCCAACACAAAATTAGTTCATCAACATGACAGATGCGATGATTGGAATAGATGACAAGTAAGGAAAAAATGGGCCAAATGGCATGAGGATGGTTGGCCTGCAAGATTAACTAATGATCACTGGGCAACCTAACAAAAAAATTTGGATGCCAAGGAAAAGTGGAATATTTCGGTTGGTCAAAGGGGCTCGACGAAGCTAGGATCATACCAACCACAACCAAACTTTAGGAAGAGTGGATGGGGCGGTAGGAATAAGCCTGGAGAGTATCCTTTTGAAGAGGAAGAAAAGGAAATGCAAGTGCATAGGTTGGTGAGGCAACAAGAAAAATTTTCGTGGTTTAGAACAAAGCAACGCAGAGGTGAGTTGCTCTAAAAATTTGACTTTGTCTACACTATTTTTTCAAATAATGAAATCCCCTATATTTTCTACACCTAAAGTGAATGGATGGGTTATTATAAATCCTAGGTGGTTACTGCTAGTTCGGCATTAATTTCTCTAGTGTAGAAGGACAACGTAGCCTTCTTGGAAAAAGGGAACACGATGAAGAAAACCCTATCAACACTTTTTCATGTATGTTTCTCTTATAGTTAACAAATTGTATTTGGTAAGTTCACGAGCTTAACGCCTCCAATCATTACAGTGATTTTAGCATGAAAAGTAACTAATACATATCAAAGTGTTAAATATCGCACAACAACAATAAGTGTCAAAGATGAGTTGTGGTTTTTTTTTATAGTTTCAAACTTGTATAATTTCAAATTGTATTCCATCCATGATTCATGAGAAAATAAAAGTTAAAGAATCTGGTGCATTTTATGTTCCATGAATGGTTAATCAGGTATTGGAGCTAAGTTTTGTTTTCATTTCCTGCAATATATTCTATAGCAATGATTTTCATACTTGATAAAACAATTCTTTGTTGTATGAACGAAAACATATTAAAATACTTGGTAAGTTGGTCCACTTCTCTTTGTTTTGGGTTTTATGAATCAACCGACCGCCTTCTTTTTACAAACATAAATATTTCTCACCTTAGATGGGTGGACATTTACAATTATTATGGTGCCTATAATGAATGAATTTATATTCTATTAAATCTTACTGGATTTGGAAAAAAGTCCTTACGACGCTCTGTAATCCCTCTTGGGTGGAGGTCAATCGGCTGCCCTACTTTGAATTTATCTATGCATAATAAAGTGTTGTATCCTGTGGACTACCAACATAAGGTGGAGATATGATGGTTATAGTTTCAGGATAGTGTAGTTGTTTGGATTCTATGAAGGGTGGAAAGAATTCATGAAACCTTTGAAGCTCTCTGGAGTCCTTGACGGGTGGAGAGAATTCATGAAACCTTTGAATCTAGTAGGGTTGGATGAATATGGTCTCTAGAGTTTGTCAATGATAGTTGGGTAGAGGAGACTACCTCTGGAATCCTGATAAAGGCCTAATGGGTTATATAGGGTGGAGGTAGGATAAGTCATTAGAATCCTTGATTTGGTCCTAGGTTTGGGGGTAGCAGATGCATTATGGGAAGTGTGTCAATGGTTGGGTGGTAAATTAGGGACCAATTACCAAGATAACCACAAGTATTCTTCATCTGTACCATTCAAAATTATGAAAGGTCATATCTGCTTCCTCATATTTAAGACACTTGACACTCCATAAATTTAATAGAAAGAATGACTGACATTATTGACTGTGCATCAATACCAGATTTGACTGTGATCTAGTAATCAATGTTAACAAAAAGTTGTAACTGTAAATTATCCCTTATTTCCCACTATGCAATAAGTGACATAAGGAATCCATACCATAAAAGTTGCTTGAAACTTGTGGCAATTGAGAAATTTTTTTGTTATGTTTTTAACTACATAAAAAAATGATCTAATTTGTGTGAATGGTGAAACTAGAGACCATCATATTTGGGAAATAATATTCACTAGAAACTAGTAAGTTGCACACTATTTATTCTACTCGAATGTTACTCAATGGTATATGATACTTTGGTTTTATGATTCATGGAAGGCAAGAAAAGAACTATGAAATTATCGTCCATAATATTTTGTTGTTCTAAATAACAGTGCTTTTCGAAATCAATATAAATCTTTGGCACTCCTCATTTCATAATGCTTGATGTCCAACTTCATTAATAGACAGTCATGGATTTTTGAGATATTCATCAAGACATCACTAACGCACCTGTGCCTGTAAGACAAGACATTTCTAGGTGTATTTTGTTGTAGGCATCCATTTATGGTAATTGATCTAGGCTTTTGTTTGGACAATGGTATTATAACATTCCACCATGCAAATTTGGGCACAAATATTTGTAGAATTTGTATATAGTGACCATTAGGGTTTAGGAAATTGATTCATTTGGTAACATCATCTATACTTTTCTTTGTATAGTTTATGTGAAATCGTGGAATATTATTAGGTGTTATAGTTTGTGCCATTAAGGTAATTGCAAAATACCTAGAAACCACAGAAAAATTTAATATGGCCCTGAAAATGAAAGGTATTATTATTGTTATTAGTTTGTTTTTTTAACTGGTGACACTTAGGCCTCAACCATAACCCCATTTTTCCCACTTACTCTATTGTGCGGGAGTCCACAATGGCCATTTTTGTACGCTGGGCCATCCCTTAAGATTTTCCTCTTATTACAGGTGAACCTACAGTTAAATCTTTTTGAATTTCCTCTGATGTCATGGAAATGGTGGTGTACGCTATACTTACAACAATATCTACTCATATATCTTGAGATAACCATTTGTGATAGATTTAATAATATATTTGTCATATGATCGCTTGGCTTCTTAAATATTTAGAATCGTGGAATTTAGCAATGTTTATATAGCCATTTGTCATAAGACAATTTTTATTGTTATTAATATGCTTGTCCATGCTCAACGTGTTGTTTGTTTTGCAATTATGAAAATACTACCATGTTATGATTTCCTCACCTAGAATCCAATGCATCCAAATGGATTTGTGGGTTCTATTTCAATTCCTACTAAATTGTCACTTAAACATGCACTGTAAATTGTACATTCCTACCATGCACTAGGTCATTAACCCATTAGAGAGCTTGGTCTCCTATTGTCCCATTAGTACTTTTTATGCCGATGTTATAGGAAAATTATAATTATACTTTCATTCATGTGAACGGTAGCCAATTTTATTTGTGCTCATAGGTTGCATCCTAGTAATTCAATTTATTAGATAGGCACCAAAGTCTACAACTTGAGCCATCAATCCTCCTCCTCTTATGCAATAGATTTTTTTGGATTCTTTTATTTTTTTGTTAAAAGATAAGTGCTCTATTGTCTACGGTCACAATCAATGTTATTTTTTTATGGAAATAATATATGTAGTATTTTCTATGTTGTGTGTGATTATGATTAAATATGGTCATGGGCATTTTGTTGCAATGAACTTTTGTAAATTGTTCTTGTTTATTTCAGTTTCTTTTTTATTATCACATTACCCCCACTAGGGGAATTTCTTTGTTGTTTTTCAAGGTTTGGGCTTTGAGGACGAGGATTTGAAAGAATAGTATCATGGCTACTCATTAATGGCCAGGACTCAAGAGAAATATTTGGTTTCTTTAATAAGCAATAGGTTCATTGTGGTGTGTCACCCTTTTGCAACAAGTTTAATTATTTTAGAAAACAATGGCATTGTTTTAGTTAATGAATTTGGTGGTATGCTACTTCAAGGATAATAAGTTCAAATTTTGGTGTTCTAATCAAGCTCCCGTTGTGAAGGCAACCAAGAACAAATATCATGTTAAGAAATTTGAGTAGGCATATTTGGTGACAAAAATTGACAAAATCTCAAAAAAAGCTTGATGGAAGAATGCCTTGTGTTGCTACTGTAATAGGCAAGGACATTATGCACAAGTCTATTGAGCGTGCTAGCATGGGTAGAACAAGAAGAACTTTCCCAATGTAATATAAAAACACCTTGACAAGAACATTGTGAAGGGTGAATTGGTCACTTGAATTCTTGTACTAGATATTTTTTGAAGTGCTTGGTACATTAATTTCCACATTACCATAAATATGGCTTAGAGACATGATTGGTTTGGGAAGTTGGAATGATTTTCATAGGGAGGTATTGGGTTTGTACATGAAATAATCTTTGAGATAGTTGGTGAAAGTTGCTTTATATTACATCATCTAAGAGAATCACTTGCATGAGAAAATTGTTATACATACTTGACCTAAAGAAGGATCCTTTGTGAACTATTTGAATAAACAAAACCTTAAAGATGCATTTGAGAAAGGTGTGTTCTTGATGAAGGACATTCAACATGGATGTACATGCACAATGTGAGGTTATGAGGAGGATAAATTTTATCAACTGGAAGCCAAGGTTGGTTTTGAGTGTGTTGGCAACAATAATGGATATAAGAAAATTATGGTATTTAAGGTATGGACATTTCATTTTGTCTAATTTAACTTTAGCACATAATTTGAACATGGTGTGTGGAATGTCACAAACAAATAAGTGTGCACAATGTTCTAAAGCTTTTATTCTTGGCAAGTAAAAGCTTGTTTTGGTTGATGGAATAAGAATAACTTTCTTACCTTTTACTTGTCTGCATTATTATAACTGACAAAAGAAAGTTCAGACAAGTAAGTGACTCATCTCAAGCAATTTTGATATGCAGTAGTGTTATAGCTCCAAATCTCACTATTATGGTTTGTGATGCTGCACTCATGGCCTAGGGCAACCCCTCCTTCCAGACCTGGTCCAAAATCTAAAAAACAATGTTTTATTCCCTATACGCGACATTTCCCTGAGTTAAACGCGTGTAAAACGTGGGTTCATATATACCAAACCCACGTATATGTATAAAACACTAAAAAATATAAACTCCTTAATTTCGGGCGAAGATGCGGGTTTTACCTGCTGACACTGTTAGTGCTGTGCATCAACTATTCCCACCAATTCCTAAATAACAAACTACTTTGAATTGGTATATAAAAGACAACGCAAAGGGAAGGCTAAAGGAGGAGGAAGAGAGAGAAAGGTTATTATACTGAGTATTTCCCCCTGATCAGGTCTAAGACCCTTGTGCCTTCTGCACTTCCCCCATTTGTACAGGAAACCCTTGTTTCCTTGTGATTTGATGTTCATCCCTTAGTTATGACATCTTGGAGTGAGTATTGGAAGGAGATCTACTAGAGGCTTGAGGCGGGACAATCCAGAAGGAGGCTAAGCTTTGAGCCTGCAGAGGTTGCTCAGGTGATATTGCTCTTTTTTGTACTATTCTATTTGTCTAATAAAGAAACACGTCTTGTTCTCGATATGCTTCTTTCTTTATGTTAATGATGTTCATGTTTGAATTTCATGTATGAATGGATGTCTAAAAGTTTATAACTAACTCGTTTCTTGTATAACATAAAGTTGATTTTCATATAAATCTTTGTCCATATACTGCTGCATTCTTTGGAATTGTTGGTTTTGCAGGGAAAAGGAGCGAAAGGAACGTGAAGAAGGGTTTGGACCCTTGAGGAACTACTCGAACGTAGGACCTGAGGTACATCCTTCTTACTTTAGAAATAGCTTTTTCT